>SNQJ01S0025949.1:29343-51073 GCA_010110895.2 Picea sitchensis
GAATGAGGAGGAGAAAGGAATTATTTCTGACATAGGCTGTGAGGATAATACTGACGACCTAGATCAGAAATAATTCCTTTCTCCTCCTCATTCGTCTGCATCGGAGGAGTGTTATGGAAGTGATGAAGATCCCAGGGAGGAAGAAGACACCCTGAGTGAGCTGAGGGAACATGCGAAGTATCTCTCTCTTCAATTAGAAAGGTTGAAATCTGAAGACTGTGCAGAGGATTTTCCAGCCTTGGAGGAAGAAGATGACCTGAGTGAACTAGTGGAGCAGGCGATATTCCCCACTCCCTAATGTGCAAAATTGGAATCTGAAGACAACGAAGAGGATTTTCCAATCTTCGAGGGAGATGATCTAGGTAGCTCTTTTGAAGAGATTATTGAAGATTTCTTGGATGCGTTAGCATCTGCTCCCGATGAGCCTGTTGTCTCATATTTAAACGAAGAAGCCATTGTGGAAGAGGATTGCTCGTTCTTCCTTCATGAGATTTCCCGTGATGTATTTACATTTGGGATTGAAGAGAAGAATCGGGAGACCGTTCCCATTTCACAGGATGGGGGAGTGCATGGAAGAGAGGAGGAGGAACCAGAGGAACGACTAAGCGTGCATTTCTTTTTCTATCCAGAGCCAGTCAGCGAGCAACCACCACCCGAGATCAGTGAGCCTACGACAGTTGTCCACTCACCTGCACTTGTCAGAGATATTCAGCCACATGAGAACATCTGTGTAGCAGAGGAGGCTTCCTGTCGCCAATTTTCTGAAATCTGCCACTCATTCTATGATCCTGTCAGCAAGTACATGGAGTGGAATTTCCCTTATGCCTTGGAGCCGCTCTATTTCATCTCGACTCCAGCCTGTAAGGAGGAGTTGAAGAATGTAACCATTCTGCTATCACGGTTACACCATCTGCTGACGATCATTGACAGAAGGAAGGAGCTTCTATCTAGGAAGCTGCTTGAATGGCTATGGTGGAAATCTGCTTTCACCTAGCCCCATGTAAAGTGTTTTATTAGTTTAGGATTGTATATAAATAAGCTCCTTCGAGCATGTATTTTTANGATTGTATATAAATAAGCTCCTTTGAGCATGTATCTTTATTTTTTTGCTTTTATTTTTTGTCTTGTATTTTCAGCAGCAGGATGTTTTGAACATGACTCCATAGCCAAACAACAAGGCATTGAATCTGCAAAAGTGTTCTTAGAGCATCACAGGGACGAATCTATCCCCCATGGAGCCAAATGTTAGCGATATTTCTTGTAAGGGGGTTAGAATGCAAAGAATGGGTTAAAAACCCACTTGTCCTAAGTTCGGGATGCAAATGCACTCGTGTTTAATTGGAAATCAGTTCTGGATGACAGGATTTCGTGTGCCCAGACCAACGGCGCACATCAGATTCTGGAGCCCCCTCGCCTTTCTACCTTTAAGCGGAGGGGGGGGAGCGTCCATAATCGGGGGTGCACCTCTTCAACGGTCGATATCAAAGCAATCGGATCAATGGCATGCGAGGCGATTCCGGACCCCCC
The DNA here is from genome assembly GCA_010110895.2 of Picea sitchensis. Lineage (NCBI taxonomy): Eukaryota > Viridiplantae > Streptophyta > Pinopsida > Pinales > Pinaceae > Picea > Picea sitchensis. The sequence goes on from SNQJ01S0025949.1 coordinate 30,871, forward strand.
CCCGCCTTTCTATCTTTAAGAGGAAGGGGGGGGTCTGGAATCCGGGGTGCAGCTTTCCGACGGCTGCGATTGGAAAGCCCGGATCAACGGCTCACAAGCAATCCAGACTCCCACTGCTTTTCTTCGTTTAACCCTATGGGCCCCTTCCCCGTTGTGTCGCCTTTTATGCCATTTCCCTCCTTGCCACCTATTCCCCACCTGGCCATGTGGCAGGGTCCACTCCCTTTAGCCTCTCCTCTTTCTGTTCATATGGTCCATCCCGCGCCTCGACGTCCACTCATTATCCTCCGCATGTCCCATCCCCCTCCCATCATGTGCCCCATCCTTCTCGTTGTCTTCCTCGCCCATTTATCAAGTCGTTCAGCTAATCCAGGTGGTAGCGCGGAGGGTCTTCCACGTCCCAAAGGTGCCGAGTTGGCCGGGCCATCCTCAATCCCAATGAAGTAGTTATTGAGGCAGTTGGTGGTGGTTAGACATCGCCTCTGCCTTAATGGGAAAGTCCAACGATGAATTAAAGGCACGTCGATTCGCCCACGGAGTTGTCAGAAAGTTCGATCGCGTCCGTCGTAGGTGCACGATCATTCAAAGATTGCAGGTGCAGATTGTCAGAAGCCATGCAGACACAAAGCTTTTAATGCGATGTCTCGATTTTGTTGTTGTTATTGTTTTGAGTATATGAAGGCGTTTTCACCATTTTTGTATCTATCAATGGTAGAGCAAAGCTCCCGACTGTAAAGTTTTAACAACCATTCTGGTTTCCTGGTTATGTATCTGTGTTTGAGATTTCTTGTTTTATGACAAATAGTTTTCCTTTTCCATTATTGTTTTGTCTCATGCCAAAGAGTTCGTGATCGAATGCTTCGCATGAATTAGCACAGTTATGTTATGATAAATGATTTGTTGTTCCATGAGTGTTTTCTCTGGTTTTCTGCATTTGTGTATAAGATGATATTGCCTTCAGTTGCCTTCTATCAAAGGCTATTAGAAACCTATTGTTTACAGCAGTCCCCCTGCACTCTTCTCATACAAGTCTTCCACCTGCTCACCCTTTTTACAACTCACTATTTGAAGTTTATCAAGACCTAACTCGCCCATACATGACCGGCCTGGTTTCAGAGTTGAGACGATATTGTTCTGAGTTCTCTTCCATTTGATCATCCCTTAAAACAAATCATGACATTAAACTGATGGGTGTCAGGCTCAGCTCCTGCAAGCAATCCAAGAGCGATTTCTGACGCCAACACTATGGTACAAATATCACTTATATTTATGTAAGAATGCCCAACTGAAACAAAAATTACTATTGGAATTGCACACCTCTCCGGTAGGAGGGCACTCGGGAATTTTGAAAACCTACCATAGGGTCAAGAAATAATTATTTTGGGATGGACTTATAACTGATGTTCAAAGGTTTGTGGAAGAATTTTTGGTTTTCCAACAAAATAAGGTGGAAACAATTAATACCCTAGGTATTTTACAACCGTTAGCCATCCGAAGTCATGTTTTGGAGGAGGTTTCGATCAATTTCACCACAAGGTTACCGAAGTCTGGAGGAAGGAGTGGCATCATGGTGATTGTTGATAGACTGACCAAGTAGGCACACTTTTGTCCTCATCCCTTCAAATCCAGTATAGTTTCCACAACATTCATGGAGACAATTCAAAAGATAGATGGAAGCCCAAAAATTCTTGTAAGTGATAGAGATCCCATCTTCACTGGACATTTTTGGACATAATTATTTTCTTGTTTGGGTACTCAATTGGCTCATAGATCATCCTATCATACTCAATCTGATGGACAAACCGAGATAGTGAAAAAATGTCTGGAAGGAAACCTTCGTTGTTATGTCTCTGATAAACAAACATAATGTTTCAAATGGTTACCCTTGGAAGAATGGTGGTATAACACTTCCTTTCATACTGCAACAAAAATGACACCATTTATGGCACTCTATGGATACCACTTCCTTCCATCACTTCTTCTCTAAAATAAAAAATCTAAGATTCAAGCAGTGGAAGATCACATCGAGCATCAACAACAAGTTCTCCAAATCTTAAAGGACAACCTGACCATGGCACACAATCACATGAAACAACAAGCAAATAAACATTGTAGTGAAAGAAGTTTTGAAGTAAGGGATTGGGTTTTCTTAAGACTACAACAATACAAATAGATCTCCCTCAAGCAAGCCAACAAGGATAATAAATTATCACCAAAATAATATGGCCCTTATAAGGTGTTGAAAACTATCGGTACTATGACATACAAATTGGAGTTGCCAACATCTTCATGAGTACGCCCAGTTTTCCATGTTTCATTCTTAAAGAGGATTATAGGTGACAAGATCTCAGTTCAAACTATATTGCCAAAACTTGACAAGGAAGGAAAAATCATATTGGAGCCTGAAGCCAAAACTAACATAAGAATTCACCAGCTAAGGAATAGATCCATTTCAGAGTATCTCATTAAATGGAGGAAACCATCGGCTGAAGATTCCACTTGGGAAGACGAGTCTTTTATACAGAAGCATCCAAAGTTACTCAAGAATTCCAGAAAACATTTTTCTCAAGGGGAGGGACATGTTAAGCCCTAAATAGTGGCACATTACCGCTTAATTGGGGCATATTACATTAGTAATGTTATTTTATTTATGTCGACTTGGGTCCATTAGTTGTAATTGTACCTCCTAGTCTCCTATATATACGAAGGAGACATTTTCATTTGGGATCATCTTGTATTTGGACATTTTATGTGCTGTATAAGGAGGTTTCCCCCTCGAAGAGGCTTATTATCTAAATTTCTCTTTTTTTCAAGGCATTGGGGTACTTATTCTAATGTTTTTCTTTGCTATATTGATATTTGGTTCTTAACAAAGTTATGCTCAAGAAATAGTTCTAGAAATTTGAGAAAGGGTTACTAAATTTGATTCCATCAAAGAAGCTACATATATTTTTAAAATTAATTATACATGGAACTAGATAATTCACATCCATCTACATAGTTGCAACTTTGCCCCAAGGGATCCCTTGTGATTTAAATTGGACTACACTCAAATAGTTGGTCATAAATTGTACTACACTCAAATAGTTGGTCATGCCTATTACTGCAGAATGCTCCAAAACTACCTAGTCGTTAAATATCCAAAACTACCTAGTCATTAAATATAGTGTGGAGGAAATCTTAATAAAATCGATTTTATCTACTTTTCCAATGTATCAACCGTGTTGGCTCCAATAGAGATAATGCAATAGAGTGGAAAATAGATAATAAATTTTCTTTGGAAAGATGGGAAATATAGTACGTCTAAGAAGTTTCATATGATTTACTGGAACATNGATTTTATCTACTTTTCCAATGTATCAACCGTGTTGGCTCCAATAGAGATAATGCAATAGAGTGGAAAATAGATAATAAATTTTCTTTGGAAAGATGGGAAATATAGTACGTCTAAGAAGTTTCATATGATTTACTGGAACATAGTGAGAGAACCTTTAAATAAAATGGAGGACTCGATATTAAATACCCATACCTTATGAATTTAGTGTTGCGAGTAGAAATTCTATAGAGATTACTGTCAGCGAGAAAGGAATGTGGAAAATATTCTTTCATGAAAGATACTTCAAAGAAAATAGAAATTGATGATTATATCGTTGACACTAAGAAGAATGCGGGTATTCAATCTTGAGGCTATGCAGGGAAGCAAGTCATATAATCCAATATCATCTCTTTTTGGTTGAACAAAATGGAAATTAATTAGAAATTGGAAAGATGAAATCATGGGAATAATCGCTTATCTTATTATAAAGAATCATCTAGAATTAGATAATGGTGGAAGGATTATCGGATTCACACTTTATGTGTAATTTTATAATGGGATTGATTATATTTAGGTCTTTGGAAGGGTAGAATTAGAGAATGGTGGAAGGTTTAGGGGATTCACACTTTATGTGAAATTTATAATGAGATTGATTATATTTAAGTCTTTGGAAGGGTTGGAATGACTAATTTTGCAATTTTATAATGGGATTGATTATATTTAAGTCTTTGGAAAGGTTGGAAAGACCTATTTTCATTAGGTTCTTTAATGGATCAATTTTTTTCTCTTTTTCCCATGCTACAAGGAGTGACTCTTCTTATCTAAATATAGGAAGGGTTGGAGGCCCATGCTAATTTGTGCTCACTTTAATATAGATAAAAATAAAATAAAAAATCAGTGATTTTCCATCCACCTTCATTAATTCTATGGAAACATATATGGAAAAGAGATGGCTTGCCAAGAATAAAAATTTATTGTTGGATCATGGTCCATTATAATATCATAACCTATAAAAATTTAAAGAAAAAAATAATTCAAGCCCCATCAATATGGTCACTTTTTTCTTATACAAAGATTAATTAGCCATCATATTTTAGAATGTCACATCTATATCCAAGTTTGACAACTCTCCTTTGTTGAGCTAGGATAAATTATGTTAATATAACATCCACAAATCTTGGAATAAACATTCATAATATAGAATAAAAAATTTAATGGCTCATTCCAAATCAAAACTCTTCTCAGTTTAGCCTAGACTACAATGACTAAATGTTTCTGCTAGAAAGTATCGTTTGTTAGAAACATGATCATTTTCAGTCAAGAACAATATTCTCCAAGGGAATTTGTAGCATAAGTGTGACTGATTATCTTTGAGTTTTAATAGATATCTTTCATCCACATGAAAATGTTTAAGATTTATTTTGTTTTCATTATATGCATGAAGTAAGGAAGGTGGACCCTGACTTTGAAACACAACACCATGACATTGCATAAATTCATAGGAGATCATAGCACTTCATTCATCTAATGGTTAATATTAGGAGTGTAATAGACATTTTTGTGGTCAGTATGATGAACATCTAATTATTCAACATGAGCTTTCACCACATGATCCTCTCCACCAAAATATTCTTCAAAATTTGGTTGTCTAATTTCTCCTTCTACATGCTCAACATCTTGCAAAATTTTCATATCTTTTTCAACTAAAATATAATTTTTTGATGGAATAATAATAATAATAGTAATCTATTTTTAAGGTCACGGCCAAGCCAACACACCAAATTGGTGTATGAGACCCCCTTGTTTGTGGGACAAGGGACCCCCCTCCGCCCAACGATTTCACTGGTAAAGTCTACGAAGGTATACATAATATTAGTTGGAGGTTGAATTAATGATGAAATTACAATGCCCTCCATTCGACACACCTGGTTCACTTCTGACAATGACATAGAAATCATTGTCGAAATTATTATGTAAGGAATTGAGGTTTCTAATAATGGATGACTATGTTCTTCGATACACATGCTTTCCTTTTCCCTTAGTTCACTAAAGTTTTCAAGGGAATTCTCCTTCCTATATGAATTTCTTTCTTGATTTTGAATATTCCCATCTTCATAGGAATTGACCAAAATAAGGACTCGACAAAATTTGTCTTCCTTATCAAACAAAACAATAAAAATGTATGGCACTAGTAGTATTTCAAGGGAAATGTTGGTATTCTTGCAGATGGAAATTTATTTTCAGAGAAAACAAGATCAAGGGCCCTTTGTTTTGTTTCCTTACAAAGGTAAGAATGTGTGCATGTTTGTCTCATGAATGCATTAATAACACATGTGTGCTAATAGTGCATGCATGTCCTTGTTACAATGGATGAAAAATTGACTACTATAACATTACTTAGTTATATGTGTCAATATGGAGACTTCCAAATCAAGCCTAAACATGGTCATTGAGGTAAGAAAGGGCATTGACTAGACATGGGTACAAATTCCTAAGAATGGTGAAGGGGTTAACCAAGGGCCTTAATCCCTAATTTAACCTTCTTGATTTGAAGAACCATGAAAAAACCCTAGAAACAACAACAAAAGCCCTCCCTACAGTGTTTTTCCCTAGGATTTGGATATGGGTTTCATTAAAATGTTTCATTCATCATGAATGGGACTTGAGTGCTTGACCATATTTATGGTAGGGAAACAACATCCTTAGGTCCTTAACATTTTTCTATGGAGAGAAACAAGAGCCTCTATACCTGAACCTATATTTTTATACTCAAGTGATATGTAAAAATCGTCTAAACTCTAGATCATATGACCTCTAGTGGTTAACAAACATCTCCAAGGGTTGTATGGGACCATAAATAGGTTACTTTCACAAAAATAATTTGTCTACAGGTTTATCCACGTCACAGAAGGAGAGTAATACGCCTTGTCCCCTAAATTAATCTCTTCGGGCTCAATCACCATGAAAAACACCTACTACCCACAAACCTTCTATGGTTATAGTTTTTATATAACCTATAATAACCACACAAAACCCTTACATGTTATATATATTCTACTAGAGGGATACATGTGTCATGATTAAACCATAATACATGCCTTGCACGATAAAATTTCTCAGGCCCACAACAAGAATCATTTCTTCGGACATGGTTAGGTTTATTTAGCGTCTGAGTGGGATATCAGTACCATGAGTAGTTTGTTTTCACTATAAATGGTGTTTAAGGTCTAAGAATGGCCAGGGAGGAAACAAGAGGCTTAATCCCTAAATCAAGCTATTGTGGATCTCTAGTGTTATCGTTAGATAAGGAAAAAACTTGTTCATTAGTCCGTAGACATGTGATTTCCAACTGAGTAAGATGGATTGAGACTGGATGATCACTTATTGTATGTGTTTCCCTATTTAAACTAAATATAGCAACGATGGGAAAGGATAAAGTGTATTGTATTAGAGTTTTATTGGTGTTGTACTCTAGGGTGTAGGATGACAAGATAATGGTCTATTTTCCAACATGAAAGATGGAAAAGGAATCATGCTCTTATCTATAGGATAGTAAGCCTCCTATTTGATTCTTGATTAATTATATATGTTGAGTTTTTGGATTGTTATGTTCTTTTGGACATAACATGTAGAGTAGTGGGTTTCATAGATATAACTATTGAGAGTTGCAAGTGGTTGTAAGAGTGTTTCCCTTTCTCTTGTCAATTCATAGAATATGATTGTGTAAGACTTATTTCTTCCAAGGAAAACCATCTACGATCCCCTATTTCTCCTTAGATTGATTGGATGGAGAGTGGCTCAACAACAAACCATAATAATGGATAATAATGTTGAAGGACTCAATTGAATTTGATCTTGTGATTGATGGATTTCCCATCAACAACATGGCCTAGGTGGATGATTGAACTTATTAAGCTAACCATTGGAACTAAAAAAATGTTTGGATTATCTCATCACACCTTCAAGCACTTGAAGTGAGAATGAAATTGATGGTACCTTGTCAACTCTAATTAGTCCACCAACCCAATCTACCCACAAAAAGAAAACAGAATCACAAACTATTTTTGAACTTATATACAGGATAATAACTTCTCCTATTTATAGACTTTACCTAAAAATATTCCTTATATCTAATCAATACTTCTACATATAAGTAACCATACATTTGTCTTTTGTCACTGTACCTCGAGTTTATTAGTATCATTTTATGATGGAACCTATTAATTTTGCAGTGAGTTGAACGCTCTGAGTATATTGTGATCTATCAATAAGGTGGGCCACAACCATGCACAAATAGGAGGTTGATTATAGCCACGACTATACATCGGAGAAGGTTCTACACTGCGTGAGGGCTCATATTTTTACTAGGCCGATATAATTTTTCATTAGAGCGGACAACAGATATTAGAAGTCATTTGACGACTGCAAATATGTGTGTAGGAAAATTAAGTTGGAGAAGTGTCCCTTTCCCTCGTCCGTGTTAAAAGAGGAAGCCAAATATGCCAAATTGACTTGATACAATTTATTGATAATGCATTAACTTTTCCAAAAAAAATCACATTATATTCATAAAAATATAATCTGTTCTCAAGACAAACATTACATAATAATTTTTTTCTTTTCAAGAACTTAACCAAAAAATAAACAATATTACTACACAGAAAAAGTTCCATGATCCTTACATAATAACAGCTTCACTAAAGCTACCATGTGGGACTATTATCAAAACATTTAGTCTTTCCTATCAAGAAGAGAACTTTCGCTATTGGGACCTCCAAAAATAAACTTTGAAACAAAAACAGTGATCCCCCTATAGATTAAAACATATTTAAAAAAAGAGTAGGGCTCTCATGGCCACCTTTCCAATGATTATAGGCAATTCTCCCTGGAAGATGTTTCAGTGCATGTTTTGATAGTCTATCAGCTTCTTGATTTTCTTCCCTGTAAATATGTACACAAGAGATAGATATGAAGTGAATGAGAATTTCAATTATTCTATCCTTCCAGCCATATAAATTTACAACTTGAAGAGAACGTTTCTGGTTTATCCAATCAATGACTATTTTAGAGTCCCCTAGTACATGTATGTCTATAACTGATAGTCTAGATGCTAGAATTAGAGTATCCCAAGATCCCATGTGTTTTGAACTATAATTTGTTTCTACGCCACAATTTAATGTCCATCCATACTCTGTATGTTCATTGATATTTATGACTCCACCTGCCCCACTTAATTTTCCATTCTACTATGTTGCCCCATCAAACCATCCAATAACTTTATCTTCGGGAATTTTGGAGGATGGTATTCTAGGGAAGGAAACTTTTTTATTTTTCTAATGAGTTCCTATAGACCCTAGAGATATATACACTATCCTATGAATAGAAGGAGTCCTAGAATCAAAGATAGACTTGTTTCTATCAAGCCAAAGAAACCAACATATATAAGTTGGGAAAGTTGTAAAAGTATAGTTATGTTTTGCCTAGTTTTTGAAGAATTCATTCTCCAATTTTCCAAACCAACCAACTGTGAGTTTTAGATCATATTTAAATTTTTCCCAAATTTATATTGTAAAGGGACAATTTACAAAAATATGTTTACCTGATTCCCTCATGCAATTACACATTTGACCCCTTCCAACCTCTTTTTTGCATATATTTCCATGTTAAAATTTTTTTTTCAACTAACAGCCAAGTGAATAGCTTGATCTTCAATGGAAAGTCCCATTTCCATATTTTTCTCTTCTTGACCCCAGTTGAGAATTTCCATATTTTTTGGTAAGAGCTCTGTACACATTTTTTACTGAAATTTCTCGTGAAGTATATCAACCAGTCCACTTTAATTTGTCTGACCTCTCCACAAGTTTGATGCATGATCCAATCAGATTGTTTCTGTACCTTTCCCACTCTATTGTTGTTTCCCCAACTAGCCCCATTTCAATACTATCTAAACAAGTTGAGTTAATCAATCCCTGTGGAAAAACATGACTCACTTGCTACAAGAGGTGGACATTTTTTTTATTTAGAATGAGAACCAACTACTGTGATAATATGGAGACCTGCTCGATTCCCATAATTGCATCCTTCCCAATTAAAATAGAGTGTCCCGAGCCCAGGTTCCAAGACAACCACTCTAAGTTCACTGGTAAAGTATTAACAAGGTTTTTCCAGGTCTGGGATCCATAGGACGTGACCAATGAGGTCGATCTTAACTAGGTCAGCATCGATCCATGGGGTAAGTACTTGTCTTTGATCACCCTTTTCCAGATGGCAATCTTCATCAAATCTCTCCATAATGTGTTTTCCACCATCGCCCTGTAGATTTCTTCCCATTCTGCAACTAATGATTTTAACATTATAAGGATGTCATCCACGAAGAGTAAGTGGATGACCTTTATCAGTCTGGATACCTTTATCCCCGTAAGAGATCCACCTGCTTGAGATTTCTTTAAAGAAAGGTTGAGACCTTCCATCACTAGAATGAATAGAAGAGGTGATAGTGGACATCCCTTTCTAAGTCCTCTACTGCCTTGAAAAAAATTGGTTGCCTCTCCATTTATCAAAATGGCATAAGTTGTAGTTGTTACACAACCCATAATCCAATTTGTTGTTGGTAGACCAAAGACACATTGGAGAAGTATTAACCTCAAAAAATCCTAGTTGGTACAGTCATAGGCCTTTTTTAAGTCAAGATTCAAGTTAAAAGATTGGAGTTTTCTTCTTTTAATACTGTGAATACACTCTTGAGTAGTACCGATGGAATCTAAAATTTGTCTTCCTTTGAGAAAACCCAATTGTTCCTCTGACAGTGATCTGGATAGAATTGGCTTGATTCTCCTTGCTATAACTTTAGCAATGGTCTTGTAACATAAGTTACATAGTGCTATTGGAAGTAAATCGAAAAATGAACTGGGACTATTGAATTTTGGAATCAATTCAAGGAAGGTTGAGTTGATCGGTCTAATTGCCTCTCCTTGAAGTCTTGTTTCCTCCACCATTTCGATCAAGTCCTGTCCAACCAACTCGAAGAAAAATAGGAAAATTTCTATAGTACAGCCATCCGGCCGTGAACTTTTGTCCTTTTCAAATCCCCTTAGCACCTCTAGGACTTCTTCCCTTGTACAATACTTTTCTAAATTTTGAACATCTTCCTCTCTCAAAAAATTAGGAAACAACCTAACTGTTGTGATATTTTCCCCAATGCTATTCAGTCTTGTATCCCTAAAGAAATATTTAAAGAAGTTGTATGCTTCTTCCCTTAATGCCTCCTGACCTGTATGGATCCCACCTGCTTCATCCATTATCTCCCAAATGAACATTTTGTTTCTCCTATAACTTGCAAAACGATGGAAAATTTTGGTACTTTTATCTCCACCTTTAATCCAAATCTACCTACTCTTTTGTTGCCAAATCTCTTCCTCATCCAACAAAAGATTTTTGTGCTCAGCCTCAAGAGTAAGCATAAGATGTTCAGAATCATCAACGTGTGTACCCTGTGTCTTCTGTATGTAAATATTATTTAAAGTCTCTTCAATCTTTCCCGGTTCTAAATGATCCTGAAGACGTTTTTCCTTAGACCATACCTTAACCCAATTTTTTAATACAAAAAGTTTCCCTACGAGTCTCCTTTGGGATCCAACAACCTGTTGACACTATGAGTCATTCCACACTTCCTAAATGATAACAGAGAAAGACTCTTCTCTTAACCATACTGTAATTAACTTGAAAGGATGAGCGACAGTTGGAATCCCAACACCCAGTTGAACAAGTACTGAAGCATGATAAAAAAGATAGGGGTTTTCCACCCAAGTCCTATACCTCCTAGAATATGTGATTATATCCTCCACAACATAGATCGGATCTACTATTTTTTCAATTCCATCATCACTAGACCTACCATTACGCCATGTTGGAACGACCTCGGTAGGGACAACATCCACTAAATTGTTTTTTATAAAAATTTCCTTTAAAAAAGCCTCCAATGAGTCGACCATAGCTGACGTCCCCCAAAAATCCACTGTAGAAGTCATGAAATTCATATCTCCTGCCATTATGAGATCATTATGAGCTAATAATCCTTTCTCATCCACTTTTTCCCAGAAAATATTACGGTCTTGACAGGGGTCATAAACATTCAGGAGAAAAATCTTCCTTTTATCCAATAAGTTTGTTCTTGACCAAAAAATACCACAGAAGGTTAGGATAGGATCTGAGTAAAAATAATTTGGATACCATGATACCAGGAGACCACCATATGTCCCCATTGCACTTACTGCACAAAGCATCTAGTCAGGTCTAACTTTAAACATAAAGTTTCTTGCCTTTTCCACAACACCATAGTTTCTTGTAGAAAAATTATACTAGGGGATGTTTTTGAGATAAGTCTACAAAGGGGGGGCAATTTTAGGGGTCCTCCTACCCATTTGATATTGAGAGAGAGGAGGATCATGATTTATCCCGTGCTAGGGCTTTCGTGCCTCTAAGCGCCCCCTCATCATTGTTAGAAGAAAGATGATTTGAAGAGAAAGAACTATTTTTCCCCGCCTTTTTGGGGACAATCCTCATTTTGATTGGAGACAATTCATACCCCAAACCCCGCAACCATGTAAGATCAGACTATTTGAAAACCCCATCCCCCCAAGGATCCCTAGAAACACCACTAGGTAAAGGTCTGACCACGGGATCCTTACCCCAGAAGGTCAGTATCTGGATATGGCTTGAATTCCCTCTGAGAGTGGGAACTAGAGCTGTTAACATTCGGTCCAAAGATAGGTCGCTAATGTTAGATTCACTATAACGTGGGGTGAGGGTAGATTCTTCCACAACCTCATTCTCAGGATTAAGATGGGAACTCACTTCGTGAGATGAAATAGTCTCAAGAAATGGTATCCATAACAATTGCCACTTTTGAGGGCATCCATAACCTAATGAGAAATGACCATTCTATGTTTCAAACATTGATATTATAGTTTATGTTGGAAAAGACATCCACAACTTGAAAAATAAAATACATTGATGTTATAGTTTATGTTGGAAAAGACATTCACAAATCAAAAAATAAAATATTCATCTTTCCCCAATCCGATAAAAGTTTTTTTTAGCGAATACATGATAATTTTTAATGTATTCTTTGAAGTCTACAACTTCATCAACCAAATAATCCATAGAGTTTTGTTTGATTCAATTATGCATTAGCTATGGATAATCTCAACGGAAATTTGAACAACTTTCCTTTTAATTTTATTTGAAATGCCTTTAAATATCCCATTAATGTTTTCATGTGTGCTCACAATTAGAAGAAAAAAATGCTCAAGAATGTTGTTGAGGTAGTTAGACAAGGGTGCGGGAAATGATTTGTCGCATCACTCCTTCAGTGCTTCCATGTTGATATGTAATTTTGTTAGTGGAGTTAGGAAAGGATTGGAGGGAAATATGTCGCATTCCTCTCTCTTTCCACCTTGTTGTGCATTTGTAACGGTGTGCAAAGAGAGGATGGTTGATACGATGCATTCCCCCTCGCACACCCTCCTACCTACCAATAATACTAATAACTTAAAGGAATATAATGGTGTTGGTCGTCTTAGAGGATGATAGTTGATGAATTGCATTGTCCCTCTCCTCTTGCTATGCTTATGTTTGTGAGGTCATAGTAAACATTAAGGAACATGGTATGATGCATCACATAATTTAATCCGTAAGAGAGGTATTTATAGTTAACTCGCTTAGCCAACATGGATCCTCTGTAAAAGTTCATTTTTTATCTCTCTTCTTCCTATACAAAGAGTTACAATAACTACTAGATACTTTCTCACCAATAGCACTCCACTTATCTTTTAAATATTTAATTCTAAAGAGACAATCGATGTTGTTTTCATTTTTATCTATTTTAATTGAAAGAAGCCTACACTTCAAAAATATCACTCTATTCGTATTTACTATTTCATACAAAAATTTTAATTCCTCCCATGCCTTACTTGATGTCTTGCATTCCCTTATATGGAGAATGATAATGTATTTCACAGACATTCTCAAGAGAGCCTTCTCCTTGGTTTCTATTTTCTCTCAACTTTGAACTAAGGCAATAGGGGAAACTAGTTTAGCTTCAACTCCACTCACAAATTCCTATGCATTGTATCCTTCCATTAAAGTCTACATCTTAAATTTCTAATTTATATAATTCAATCCATCTAAGTTATTTGCTCCATTTAGATATGAATGGGTTAGATTTGGCATGACTAAGTAGTAAAATAAATAAGATGAATTTATTGCAATAGATGTTTTACTAGCATACAACTATTTTAACAATTCTCTTACAAACACACCATTCAATAGAGTGAGTGCAAAACAATTTTTCCTCTTCTTAATGGATCACTTCCTCTGATAGTAGGAGATCCACTACACATCATCGAGTTCCTTACATTAACCAACGACTGTATCACTCCATGGCAGTTTATATCACTCTAATGACTATTGTGTCCTCTTCCTCATGGCCTCTACTATTGCATACTATTCTCATAGAGCACCATACCAAAATAAAAATTAAACACACAACAAATGAAATTGTATGCATAAAGAATTGATTCTCTATTTCATATATTACATAGAATACATATACAAAGATTTTCTAGATATCAAGGTATCTCTTAAAAAGCTCACATGAATTGAACACATACCTAGTGTTGTTGCTGCCACTTATCTAATAGACTCTATCAATTATTGGTATTAGAGAACCTCTTCGTGTGCCCTCTCATGGAAAGCTTTATAAATATATATATATATATATATATATATATGTGTGTGTGTGTGTGTGTGTGTGTGTGTGTGTGTGGATACACACAAAAAAAAATATGAAACCGTATGCATTGAATGCACACAACAAATGAAATTCTGTGCAAAAAGATATGATTCTCTATTTCATATATTGAACACTCAGGCTTTAGTCTTTCTAGAGATCAACAGATCCTTTAAAATCCATATCTGAAACTCAACCGATCGTAGAGAAACTCATCAACCAGATTTTGTAGAAAGTTCAAGAATTTTTCAATAACACACTCATTTAAAAACAAAACGTATTACTTGTGAAAATTAAACTTAGATTGAAGAAAAATACCCTCAATACAAAACACTAAAATCAAACCCAATTAACAAATTAATACGTACCTATGTAACGAAATGGACACATATCTATCTAAGTGTTTTTATTACCACTTATCTAAATGACTATATCACAGTGGAGCCATATCTCTTTCATGTCTCTTTCTTTGGTTCTCTTTCATGGCTTGACAGTGGAGCTATATCTCTTTCATGTCTCTTTCTTTGGTTCTCGTCTTATCACAAGGCCCTATAATCAACAAGTTTTAATTCAAATACAAACGATATAACTATTTTATACTCCAACAACCAAATTCAAACGATTTATACAATTCTAAAATAGGAGAATTCGAAATAAAGGAAGGTCGTCGATAAGACAAGACATTTATTATGATGGTCAAGCTCACCATTTATTTACTTACGAGCATCGTAAACATACACTTACATTGAAGATCTCTGATTCTCCATTAACACGAAATATTAGAAGGAAATGAAAGAAATACTAATACGATATGATAGGATGGGATATCAGAATTCAGTATGGTTTCTTCCCAACATAGTTCCCAGGCGGGTCATAGTTGCAGATAACGAAAGTCCAACCATTGTTACATTGAGCTTGAGCGCAGCCGAGTCTCTTCGAATCTCTCCACACCACTTGAGTATAGTGCCCACATACTTTACCTGTAGCGCAGGTGTTAGAAGAGTAATCATAATCTTGCTTCTCGTTAACACAACACATCACGGCGCCTCCCACGGGATCTGTGTTTCCCGACTGCTCGTAAATATTTTCTCCGTATTGACCACCAGAGTGTTGCAGAGCGCAGTCTCCTATGCATTGGTTTGCATAATTCGGTACGTAAGCCGCCACGGTGTCGTCCCATATGAGAGCTTCAACCCCCACTTGGGCACTCGCATCATTGTGAGGAGATAAGAATTGCTTCTACACATCTTGGCCTTGCCCGACTAAGAAGTACCATGCCATTTGCAGGAAAAAAACATACTTGAACAAGGACTTCATAGTGAGAACATTAACAATAACATCAATCCAGAAAGAAAGAAATCACTTGCTGCCCACTCAATTCAATATGTGAAAACAATCAACCAGTTCTGTCTATTTATAGCAACTCACAACCACATATGGCTTCTACAATATGGAGGAAGATGTAAGGAAGGTGCTTTAGTCAACATTTATCATCTTAATTTCGAAGTAATCACGGAAATAACTCATTCTAAAGAACGTCGAGCCTTCACTGACTTGCAATCTCATTTGTCAATTCCACATAAAATTTTGCGAGGCAAGGGGCGGGAAAGATGGAGATGTTGTGACCTGCTTTCGCATTGCAGAAAGAGCTGGTGGGTCTAAATCCGTATGAAACATGGTTGTTTGAAATGCCAACTTTAATGGAATAAAAGTGTAGATTCAGAAGTGTCATCTTAGAACATTGACTTTTTGTTTCATTTCCCTTCATCTTAGAAGTAGTCTAACACGTTTCAATGAGATAATACTATCACAGCCGCAAAGTGGCTGGTGAATGTTGAAAGGCGATGTCAAAGCTTCCTCCCAGACAGTTGAAACCCATCCACAATTGAAACACACATAGAGCTGAGGAAATCTAAAAGTTAATTTCAAATGTGGTAATTTCAAGATTAATCAGTTAAACGTGGCTATCATATGGTGGTACAGTGATTTCTTAATATGATTAGGTAAATGTTAAAAAGTAAACAGGTTAATTGATGCATTCAAAAATACAAGGAAGTTATGAAGAGTAAATCACATTCATTGATTTGGGAGGACGACTAGGAATATGCCAGCATCTTCAATTGTTAGCCATCATATTAGAATTTTAGATTAAAAGGTGATTAATTGTGTCCATCTCCAATAGATATACGCCTTTCGGCATAATTAACAAAATTTTTATCAAATTAACATAGCAAATGAGATAAGATAGTAAAAGCATTGACATAAGTCATTGGATGCATCTCACAATGGCACCAAGTGGATTGTGAGATATTGCCATCCTCTTTTGACTATGTCGAAGAAAAGGATGCTCTAAAACCTTCTCGAATGCACTCCTTATTGCTCAGAGCAAGCTTGCACCTCCTCCAGAATAAGACGGAGTTCTGTCAAATACATTGATATTGATAAACCAGAGATAAAATCAGAAAATTCAAATGTATATGTAATCATATGTGGAAATAATCTTCACAGGCAAGGAACAACTCCTAAGAACTTCATGTAAGCACATATACATACCTATAAGACATAATATATATCATTCACAATAAAAATAAACGATTATTTGCAAATACCCTAATCGAAAATAATGAACTATATATCACAAATAATTTTAAACAATTACCACTTCCATGTTGATGCTGAATTAATGGAATCGCTCGTACACTTACAACTCTCAAAAGTGATATATATAAAATAAACTAGTCTATATTCTAGATATGTTAGAGCATAACAACTAGAGATAGGTATATTCATTAACAATTATTAATATAAACATTTACTATGCTACACATTTACATTTTTTTTCTTTGCCAGCTTTTTTGGACAATTGATGATTAACATGTTATCTTTTTTTTTTTTTTTGGATAATTGATCATTACCATGCTATCATACATTATAGAATAACTATCCCACGCATTATGATTGTCTTCTATTATCACCTTTTTGGATGGACAATAATAAATGATTATCATTATGGTACATAATGGAATAATTATCTTTCGTTGTCATCTTTCTTGATGGATATCAATAAATGATTATCACTGTCACTGTCACTATCTTATCCATGAAACCAGATCTTATCTCAACCGCATGCAACTCATTCAATGACAGGGATTTATTTCAGAGAGCGAAAGGAGAATTAAACAACGTGTTATTTCCAATATCGCAATTAATCAGGGCCATTAGATATTATAGATTCAAAGATCGAAGATTATGGTTGATTCACCAACAATTGCACAACTTCAATTGTAGAGATTGAGTGATGAATTAAACCACTTGCAAGTTGTGGTTCCACAATCCACATCGACCATAGATGGTCACTCGACAATAGATCTATGGTTGGAATCAGTTCCACTACCAATGAGCGGTTTCCATTGCGGAACTCGACGATAGTCTTAAAAGTTGTGCTAGTCGAGGACCCCACAATCATCCTTGATCATTGATCTTCTTCAAGAGTCTTCTCGACTGTTGGATCACTTTAAGTGGAAGGATAATATTAGCAAGGGTTGAGTTCTCGAATACCCGAATTCTCGACAGTCGTTGGATCATTTTAAAGTGGAAGGATATGATAAGCAAAGATGAAGGGAGTTGGATTTAAACCAAGGAAAAGCAGCATCGTAGATAGATCGAGTCGTCGCTCTAATATCATGATCAACAAACATCATTCATTTCGGGTTAAAAGTTGTGAGGAGGTTACACTTCGGGGAATCTCACTTCTTAATAATTGTGAAGTGGAGAGATCAAATTACATGAAGTCCTGATAGTCGAAATTCTGAGGTCACTCTCAGCAGTCGATCTAAGATACATTTTAGATAGTATTCTGACCATTAGATCAAGGAGATGAATATGTTCCACATCGGGAGATATACGTCAGTATACCACATCAAAAAGGACACGTGGCACAGTCAGGTAATGAAAAGTGTCAAGATGAAATAGACATTTTAAGTACATGTAAATCACAAATCTGAGTGACATGTGGAAGGCACTTGACCCATTCCATGTCAAAAAGTGACGTTAGTAAGTTACGTCACTCTAGGAGTTTTACTTCAGGAGTTTCACCACCAACGAATGACCTAAGTCCTAAAGTCTCGAAAGATGAACTCTTGAAGGGCCGAAGTCTCGAAGGAAAAAGTCCCGAAGTACCAAACTCACGAAGGAAAAAGTCCCGAAGTCTCGAAGGCTAAGGTCCCGAAGGGCCAAAGTCATGAAGGACAAAGTCCTGGAAGTCCCGAAGTGGACATGAGTCGATCGATCTAAAGAACACTTCAAGAGCATTCTCAACCGTTGATCGAGTACAGTGGAAGGATAGTGTAAGTGGAAGTGTTAACTGACAGCAAGCTGTCTCCACCATCTTATGACTTATTCAGTAAGTGATTACTACGGAGGAAATTGGAGCAGCGATTATCTGAACCCCTGAAGCCCCGAATTTTCTAAATGAACGAGAATCGTCCATTCAATTGTTGATCAAGTCATGATCGATGATTTTCTTGAAAGGCCTATGATAGTCCTGGATCGTACATCTAAATGGAGGATTCAATATTTATCATCCGATCTGTTTCGACGAAATATGATTCAGGAGATTTGAAATTTTGCAAAGGCCTAAAGTCCCAAAGGACAAAGCACTGAAGAAACATAGTCCCAACACTGGACATATGGGGGCTAAACGGAGAAATTGTGAAAGAAGAAGACAATTCTTAAATTAATAATATTGTGTTTCTGCGTTTGTGGTCACATAGAAATGGATTGAAGGAGGCACCTCTGTAGAACTCGGTTTCTGCAAATATTTGCAGGAATATGGAATCGAGTTAAAAAGAAATCAATCCATGCCTGTGATCGATTTAAAAAAATAACTCTCACTAAATTAAAAGAATTAACAATAAATGTTTGAATAATAAAAGTGATTATGGTTAATGTTAAATTGAAGAGGTGCGATGGTCCAAATGAAAGGAAACAATACGTTATATCTCACACCGTTTTGAAGATTATATTAGCGATAAGGAATGGTGAGAAGATTGGATCTCTGTGGTTTAGATAAGAAGATCAAAATAGAAGCAGAGTCCAAGATGAAGAACTGTTAGTTCTAAGGTGCATGCCTATGTCTTATTAAAGATCAAGAACAGAAGAAGACAGAGAACCAAATATGCAATCTAGTATTAGATATGGAAGACCTTTATTGGATTGCAGTAGATTCATTGAATATTAAATGACAGAAGCCAGAGAGCAAGAGATGAAGTTTGACTGCATATAATCAGAAGAACATACAAGCAGAGGTTGCGGCAGACATGTATAAAGTACAATAGTTTATGATTCTAAGAAGACTTGATGAATGGATAGTATCTATATGTGTTTATAAACACCTTGAACAAAGTACAGTAAAAGTGTTATGAGTGTTATAACCTGCATAAGTTAGAAAGGGTGGACCAAGGAAAAATAAGTCGAAGTTCGAAAAGTAAAATCTGATATAACTTGTGTTAATGACTGCATGAATCAAATTCATGAAGAGAAGAAGAGATTGAATTGCATTGTGAAATTTAGGGTGGTTGCGTGGTGGAAGGGCAGGTTGGTGCCTACACAGGGAGTAGGTGCTTCCTTGTTAGTTGTCGCTGACTAAAAAATAGGGTCGAAGCCTCCTACTAGTTGGTGTTGGTGAATAAGGGTAGTAGGTGCTTCCTTGTCAGTTGTATCTAACTAAAGAGGGCGTCAAAGCCTCCTTCCAATTATAGCTGGTAAATAGGCTCTCAAAGCATCCTTTCACCGGTAGGTGATAAACTAGGGGTTCAAAGCCTCTTTCCAGTTGTAGCTTGTAAATGGGGTGTGGAAATATTTCTTGACTCGTAGCTAAAGAAACTTGGGGAAAGTCTCTCCATCAAGTTGTATCTTGAAAACAATTTTGTAAAAGAATAATTTATTAATGAGAAAACAGTTGGTGGTTTTCCATGTTGGGTTCCACGATAAAATCTTATGTTCATAAGGGTTTATTGTTCATCATATATATCTTAATTGAATATTTAATTTGTGCACTTAATATTGGTGAAATTAATGAGAAAAAGTAGGCAATACTA
>SNQJ01S0025949.1:61129-79155 GCA_010110895.2 Picea sitchensis
TATGTAACGAATAGTCCAATGATTTGTATACCCATGGGTGGTGTTGATGTCGTACTAGGAATCCAATGGTTACAATCATTAGGAACATTGGCTTTTAATTTTCAAGAACTTTTCATGAAATTTTCATTGGAAGGAAAATAAATTAAGTTAAGAGGTATCACAGGGAAACCCGGTAAGGTGATAAGATCTAATGTCATGAAACAATTATTTAAAAAGGGGCATCAAGGTGTAATTACACAACTATGATCACTAGATGTTCAAACATGTAAGTCATCTATTCCCCTAGATCTCCAAGGGTTCATTGATGAGAATTCCAAAGTATTTGAAGATATTCCCAAAGGTATTCCATCCACTTGAAATCATGATCATGTTTTTCACCTAATTCCTTGGATTTTTCCTCCTAACATCAAGTCGTACAAATACCCTTATGCTTGAAAGAGTGAAATTGAGCGTATGGTTGACAAAATGTTTGAGGTTGGCATTATTAGACCTATCCAAAGTTCTTACTCTGCACCGGTGGTAATGGTACTCAAGAAAGATGACCCATGCCGTATGTGTCCATATTATAGAGAGATCAACAATATCATTATTCAAGATAATTTTCTGATTCCCGTCATTGATGAATTATTAGATAAACTACATGGAGAAATCTATTTCACAAAGTTGGATCTTCGTGCATGGTATCATCAGATTGGAATGAAGGAAGAAGATATCCCAAAAACAACATTCTGAACTCATGAAGACCATTATGATTTTTTGGTCATGCCTTTTGGCCTTACAAATGCACCTTCCACATTCGAAGGGTTGATGAATTCCATTTTCAATCCCTTGTTTAGAAAATTTGTATTATTATTTTTCGATGATATATTAATCTATAGAAAGTCTTGGGAGGATCGTGTGTGGCATGTTGACAAGGTTCTACAAATACTAAAAGAGAAACAATTGTATGCCAAACCATCCAAATGTTTCTTTGGGGTGAAGGAGGTAGAGTATTTGGGTCATATTGTATCTCATGAAGGTGTCAAGCTAGACCCTAACAAGATTAAGTCCATGATGGATTGGCCGATTCCCAAAACATTGAAGAATCTTAGAGGATTTTTGGGTTTGGCAGGTTACTACCGCAAGTTTTTTCAACACTATGGAAGAATAGCAACACCTTTAATGACACGAACTAAAAAGGATGAATTTTCATGGACTTAAGAGGCAACTAAATCTTTTGAACAACTTAAAGAGGTGATCTGCAAAGATCCTATCTTGTCCACTCCAGACTTCACAAAAACCTTTATTGTAGAATGTGATGTCTCGGGAAATGGAATAAGTGTTGTCCTAATGCAAGAAGGAAGTCCCTTGTCTTTTGAAAGTCGGTCACTCAAGGGAAATGAATTACACAAACCCATTTATGAGAATGAAATCATGAAAATACTACATGCATTGAAGAATTGGTGCCCTTACCTAATAGGTAGGAAATTCAAGGTCAAAACAGATCATGATAGTCTTAAATACTTCTTGGAACAAGATTATTTTCAGAAGAACAACAAAATTGGGTGACCAAGATATTGGGTTATGATTTTGAAATCATCTATAAAAAAGGGAAGCAAAATGTTGTGGCAGATGCATTCTCAAGAAAGGATGAAGATGTTGAGGCCTTTCTCTGTGCTATCTCAATCATCCAACCCGATTGGATAATAGAAGCAAGGGATGAATGGAAGAATGACGAAAACGTGTGGACTCTCATTCAAAGGTTGTAGCAAGATTCCAGTGCATCAGATACATTTACATGGAAAAATGATTTACTATGGTACAAATATCACTTATATTTATGTAAGAATGCCCAACTCAAACAAAAGGTACTATTGGAACTGCACACCTCTCTGGTAGGAGGGCACTCGGGATTTTTGAAAACCTACCATAGGGTCAAGAAAGAATTTTTTTGGCATGGACTTAAAACTGATGTTCAAAGGTTTGTGGTAGAATTTTTGGTTCCAACAAAATAAGGTGGAAACAATTAAGACGCTAGGTATTTTACAACCGTTAGCCATCCCAAGTCATCGTTTGGAGGAGATTTTGATCGATTTCATCACAAGGTTACCGAAGTCTGAAGGAAAGAGTGGCATCATGGTGATTGTTGATAGACTGACCAAGTACGCACACTTTTGTGTTCATCCCTTCAAATCCAGTACAGTTTCCACCACATTCTTGGAGACAGTTCAAAAGCTACATGGAAGCCCAAAGATTATTGTAAGTGATCAAGATCCCATCTTCACTGAACATTTTTGGACATAATTATTTTCTTGTTTGGGTACTCAATTGGCTCATAGATCATCCTATCATCCTCAATCTGATGGACAAACTGAGATAGTGAAAAAATGTTTGGAAGACAGCCTTTGTTGCTATGTCTCTGATAAACAAACACAATGGTTCAAATGGTTACCCTTGGTAGAGTGGTGGTATAACACTTCCTTTCATACTGCAACAAAAATGAAACCATTTATGGCACTCTATGGATACCACCTTCCTTCCATCACTTCTTCTCTAAAATAAAAATCTAAGGTTCAAGCAGTGGAAGATCACATTGAGCATCAACAACAAGTTCTCCAAATATTAAAGGACAACCTGACCATGGCACAAAATCACATGAAACAAAAAGCAGATCAACATCGTAGTGAAAGAAGTTTTGAAGTAAGGGATTGGGTTTTCTTAAGACTACAACTATACAAATAGATCTCCCTCAAGCAAGCCAACAAGGATAATAAATTATCACCAAAGTACTATGGCCCTTATAAGGTGTTGCAAAAGATCGATACTATGACATACAAATTGGAGTTGCCTGCATCTTCATGAGTACACCCAGTTTTCCATGTTTCATGCTTAAAGAAGGTTATAGGTGACAAGATCTCAATTCAAACTATATTGCGAGGACTTGACGAGGAAGGAAAAACCGTATTGGAGCCTGAAGCCATCACTAACATAAGAGTTTTCCAGCTGAGGAATAGATCCATTTCAGAGTATTTCATTAAATGGAGGAAACCAACGGCTACAGATTCCACTTGGGAAGACGACTCTTTTATACAGAAACATCCAAAGTTACTCAAGCATTCCAGAAAACACTTTTCCTAAGGGGAGGGACATGTTAAGCCCTAAATAGTGGCACATTACCCCTTAATTGGGGCATATTACATTAGTAATGTTATTTTATTTATGTTTTATTCAAAAGAGGTAAATAATAAACATTATTTTGCTGTCATAGGAGGTTGTTCATTCCCAATAGTTGAAATAAGGAAAAAATAGTGATTATTGAAATGGATATGGAAAATTCCTTTGATCAATCAATTTTGTTTTATGTTTTAAATAGGTTTGTACTTGTAGATCCCATTATTCAATGGAAAAAATATTGCACGGGAATCCCTCATAACTCCTTTGGTAAATGGTAGATCTGCTCTTTTTTTCTAGATAAAAAAAAGGCATATATAAAGATTATCCTTTATCATCAATTTGTTACATAATTGTGCAAGACTCATGAAGTTGAATGAGCAAGAGAGGATAGCTAATAAGCTTCAATAGATCATTCTTATCTGATTTTCTAAAGAAATAAACCACTAATACTTTCTAGATGATACCCTTCTTATGGGGAGAGACTCATCCATGATTATTGGGTGCTTCAATAATATATTGAATCAATTCATGAATGCCTTGGGTGGTAATATTGGTAATATAGATAAATGTAATAGTCATCTCCTCTCTTTTTGTAGTCCATGAAAAGAATTTTAGGTTTCCCTTGTGATTTAAATTGTACTACACTCAAATAGTTGGCCATTCCTATTACTTCAAAATTCTCCAAAACTACCTAGTCGTTAAATATAGTGTGGAGGAAATCTTAATTAAATCGATTTTATCTACTTTTCCAATGTATCAACCGTGTTGGCTCCAATAGAGATAATGCAATAGAGTGGAAAATAGATAATTAATTTTATTTGGAAAGATGGGAAATATAGTACGTCTAAGAAGTTTCATATAATTCACTGGAACATAGTGAGAGAACCTTTAAGAAGTTTCATATAATTCACTGGAACATAGTGAGAGAACCTTTAAATAAAATGGAGGACTCGATATTAAATACCCATACCTTATGAATTTAGTGTTGCGAGTAGAAATTCTATAGAGATTACTGTCAGCGGGAAAGGAATGTGCAAAATACTCTTTCATGAAAGATACTTCAAAGAAAATAGAAATCAATGATTATATCATTGACTCTAAGAAGAATGCGGGTATTCAATCTTGAGGCTATAAAATGAAGCGACTCATATAATATCATTTCTTTTTGGTTGAACGAAATGAAAATTAATTAGAAATTGGAAAGATGAAATCATGGGAATACTCCCTTATATTATTATAAGGAATCATCTAGAATTAGATAATGGTGGAAGGATTACATGATTTACACTTTATGTGCAATTTTATAATGGGATATAGCTTGAGTGGGCCTAATGGTTAAGAACATGTGTTTCCTCTTAAGAGGTCACAGGTTCAAATCCAGAGGGGGGTAGGGTATGTATACCTTTGTAGACTTTACCAGTCAAATCGTTGGGCGGGGTCCCTTGTCCCACAAACAAGGGGGTCTCATACACCAATTTGGTCTGCTAGCTTGGTCGTGACCTTAAAAATAGATTATTATTATTATTATTATTATTTACGTCTTTTTGGAAGGGTAGAATTAAAGAATGGTGGAAGGTTTAGGGGATTCACACTTTATGTGCAATTTATAATGGGATTGATTATATTTCGGTCTTTGGAAGGGTTGGAAAGACCTATTTTGCAATTTTATAATGGAATTATTATATTTAGGTCTTTGGAAGGGTTGGAAAGACCTATTTTCATTGGGTTCTTTAATGGATCAATTTTTCTCTCTTTTTCCCATGCTACAAGGAGTGACTCCTCTTATCTAAATATAGGAAGGGTTGGAGGCCCATGCTAATTTGTGCTCACTTTAATATAGATTAAATAAAATAAAAATCAGTTATTTTCCACCCACCTTGATTAATTCTATGGAAACATATATGGGAAGGAGATGGCTTGCCAAGAATCAAAATTTGTTGTTGGATCATGGTCCATTATAAGCTTATAACCTATGAAAATTTAAAGAAAAAAAACATTCAAGGCCCATCAATATGGCAACTTTTTTCTTATACAAAGATTAATTAGCCATCATATTTTAGAGTGTCACATCTATATCCAAATTTGACAACTCTCCTTTGTTGAGCTAAGATAAATTATCTTAGTATAACATTCACAAAGCTTGGAATAAATGTTTCAGCTAGAAAATTTGGTTTGTTACAAACTTGATCATTTTCAGTCAAGAACAATATTCTCCAAGGGAATTTGTTGCACAAGTGTGACTAATTATCTTTGATTTTTAATAGATATCTTTCATCCACATGAAAATGTTTAAGAGTTATTTTGTTTTCATTATATGCATGAGGTAAGGAAGGTGGACCCTGAGTTTGAAACACAACACCATGACATTGCATAAATTCATAGGAGATCATAACACTTCATTCATGTAATGGTTAATATTAGGAGTGTAATAGACATTTTTGTGGTCAGTATGATAAACATCTAATTGTTCAACATGAGCTTTCACCACATGATCCTCTCCACCAAAATATTCCTCAAAATTTGGTTGTCTAATTCTCCTTCTACATGCTCAACATTCTACAAAATTTTCATATCATTTTCAACTAAAATATAATTTGTTGATGGAACATTAGTTGGAGGTTGAATTAATGATGAAATTACAATGCCCTCCATTTGACATATCTGGTTCACTTCTGACAATAACATAAAAATCATTGTCGAAATTATTATGTAAGGAATTGAGGTTTCTAATAATGGATGACTATGTTCTTCGATACACATGCTTTCCTTTTCCCTTAGTTCACTAAATTTTTCAAGGGAATGCTCCTTCCTATATGAATTTCTTTCTTGATTTTGTATATTCCCATCTTCACAGGAATTGACCGAAATAAGGACTCGACAAAATTTGTCTTCCTTATAAAAAAAAACAATAAAAATGTATGACACTAGTAGTATTTCAAGGGAAAGGTTGGTATTCTTGCAGATGGAAATTTATTTTCAGAGAAAATAAGATCAAGGGCCTTATGTTTTGTTTCCTTACAAAGGTAGTAATGTGTGCATGTTTGTCTCATGCATGCATTAATAACACATGTGTGCTAATAGTGCATGCATGTCCTTGTTACAATGGATGAAAAATTGACTACTATAAAATTACTTAGTTATATGTGTCAATAGGGAGACTTCCAAATCAAGCCTAAACATGGTCATTGAGGTAAGAAAGGGAATTGACTAGACATGGCTCAAAATTCCTAATAATGGTGAAGGGATTAACCAAGGGCCTTAATCCCTAATTTAACCTTTTTTATTTGAAGAACCATGAAAAAACCCTAGAAACAACAACACAAGCCCTCCCTAGAGTGTTTTTTCCCTAGGATTTGGATATGGGTGTCATTAAAATGTTTCATGCATCATGAATGGGACTTGAGTCCTTGACCATATTTATGGTAGGGAAACAACAACCTTAGGTCCTTAACATTGTTCTATGGAGAGAAACAAGAACCTCTATACCTGAACCTATATTTTCATACTCAAGAGATATGTACATATCCTATAACCTCTAGATAATATGACCTATAGTGGTTAAAAAACATCTCCAAGGGTTGTATGGGACCATAAATAGGTTACCTGTGCAACAATAATTTGTCTACAGGTTTATCCACGTCACAGAAGGAGAGTAATATGCCTTTTCCCCTAAATTAATCTTTTCGGGCTCAATCACCATAAACAACACCTACTACCCACAAACCTTCTATTGTTATAGTGTTTATATAACCTATAATAACCACACAAAACCCTTACATGTTATATATATTCTACTAGAGGGATACATGTGTCATCATTAAACCACAATACATGCCTTGCGCAATAAAATTTCTCAGGCCCACAACATGAATCATTTCTTCGGACATGGTTAGGTTTATTTAGCATCTGAGTGGGATATCAGTACCCCGAGTAGTTTGTTTTCACTATAAAAGGTGTTTAAGGTCTAGGAATGGTCAAGGAGGAAACAAGAGGATTAATCTCTAAACGAAGCTATTGTGGATCTCTAGTGTTATCGTTAGATAAGGAAAAAACTTGTCCATTATTCCATAGACATGTGATTTCCAACTGAGTAAGATGGATTGAGATTGGATGATCACTTATTGTATGTGTTTCCCTATTTCAACTAAATATCGCAACGATGGGAAAGGATAAAGTGTATTGTATTAGAGTTTTATTGGTGTTGTACTCTAGGGTGTAGGATGACATGATAATGGTCTATTTTCCAACATGAAAGATGGAAAAGGAATCATGCTCTTATCTATAGGATAGTAAGCCTCCTATTTGATTCTTGATTAATTATATATGTTGAGGTTTTGGATTGTTATGTTCTTTTGGACATAGCGTGTAGAGTAGTGGATTTCCTAGATATAACTATTGAGAGTTGCAAGTGGTTGTAAGAGTGTTTCCCTTTCTCTTGTCAATTCATAGAATATTATTGTGTAAGACTTCTTTCTTCCAAGGAAAACCATCTATAATCCCCTATTTCTCCTTAGATTGCTTGGATGGAGAGTGGCTCAACCACAAACCATAATAATGGATAATAATGTTGAAGGACTCAATGGAATTTCATCTTGTGATTGATGGCTTTCGCATCAACAAGATGGCCTAGGTGGATGATTGAACTCATTAAGCTAACCATTGGAACTAAAAAACTATTTGGATTATCTCATCACACCTTCAAGCACTTGAATTGAGAATGAATTTTATGGTACCTTTTCAACTCTAATTAGTCCACCAACCGCAATCTACCCACAAAAAGAAAACAGAATGACAAGCTATTTTTGAACTTATATACAGGATAATAACTTCTCCTATTTATAGACTTTACCTAAAAATATTCCTTTTATGTAATCAATACTTCTACATATAAGTAACCATACATTTGCCTTTTGTCATAGTATCTCGAGTTTATTAGTATCATTTTGTGATGGAACCTATTAATTTTGCAGTGAGTTGAATGCTCTGAGTATATTGTGATCTAATAATAAGGTGGGCCACAACCATGCACAAATCGGAGGTTGATTCTAGCCACGACTATGCATCGGAGAATTTTCTACACTGGGTGAGGTATGGTATTTTTACTAGGCCGATATAATTTTGGATTAGAGTGGACACCGGATATTAGAAGTCATTTGACGACTAGAAATATGTACGTAGGAAACTTAAGTTGGAGAAGTTTCCCTTTCCCTCGTCCGTGTCAAAAGAGGAAGCCAAATATGCCAAATTGACTTGATAACATTTATTGATAATGCATTAAGTTTTCCAAAAAAAATCACATTATATTCATAAAAATATAATATGTTCTCATGACAAACATTACATCATAATTTTTTTCTTTTCAAGAACTTAACCAAAAAATAAACAATATTACTACACAGGAAAAGTTCCATGATCCTTACATAATAATAGCTTCACCAAATCTACCATGTGGGACTATTATCAAAACATGTATTATTTCCTACCAAGAAGAGAACTGTCGCTACTGGGACCTCCAAAAATAAACTTTGAAACAAAAACAATGATCCCCCTATAGATTAAAACATATTTAAAAAAAGAGTAGGGCCGTCATGGCCACCTTTCCAATGATTGTAGGCAATTCTCCCTGGAAGATGTTTTAGTGCATGTTTTGATAGTCTATCAGCTTCTTGATTTTCTTCCCTGTAAATATGTGCACAAGAGATAAATATGAAGTGAATGAGAAGTTCAATTATTCTATCCTTCTAGCCATATAAATTTACAACTTGAAGAGATCCTTTCCCGTTTAGCCAATCAATGACTATTTTAGAGTCCCCTAGTACATGTATGTTTATAACTGATAGCCTAGATGCTAGAATTAGAGTATCCCAAGATCCCATGTGTTTTGACCTAGAATTTGTTCCACTGCCACAATTTAATGTCCATCTATACTCTGTATGTTCATTGATATTTATGACTCCACCTGCCCCACTTAATTTGCCATTCTGTTGTATTTCCCCATCAAACCATCCAATAACTTTATCTTCGACAATTTTAGAGGATGGTATTCTTGGCACTCAAACTTTTTTATTTTTCCAATGAGTTCCTACAGACCCTAGAGATATATACACTATTCTATGAATATAAGGAGTCCCAGACTCGAAGATAGACTTATTTCTATCAAGCCAAAGAAACCAACATATATAAGTTGGGAGAGTTGGAAAAGTATAGTTATGTTTTGCCCAGTTTTTGAAGAATTCATTCACCGATTTTCCAAACCAACCAACTGTGAGTTTTAGATCATATTTAAATTTTTTCCAAACTTATATTGTAAAGGGACAATTTACAAAAAGATGTTTACCTGATTCCCTCATGCCTTTACACAGATAACACATTATTGACCCCTTCCAACATCCTTTTTGCATATATTTCCATGTTAAAATTTTATTTTCAGCTAACAAACGAGCGAATAGCTCGATCTTCAGTGGAAAGTCCCATTTCCATATTTTTCTCCTCTTGGTCCCAGTTGAGAATTTCCACATTTTTTTTGCAAGAGCTCTGTACACATTTTTTACTGAAATTTTTCATGAAGTATCTCCACCAGTCCACTTTAATTTGTCCGACCTCTCCATAAGTTTGATGCTTGATCCAATCAGATTATTTCTATACCTTTCCCACTCCATTGTTGTTTCCCCAGCTAGCCCCATTTCAATACCATCTAAACAAGTTGAGCTAATAGATCCCTGTGGAAAAACGTGACTCACTTGATACAAGAGGTGGACATTTTTTAGATTTTGAATGAGAACCAACTATTGTGATAATATGGATACTTGCTCAATTTCCATAATTGCATCCTTCCCAATTAAAATAGAGTTTCATGAGCCCGCATTCCAAGACAACCACTGTAAGATCACTAGTAAAGTATTAACAAGGTTTTTCCAGGTCTGAGATCCATTGGACGTGACCAATGAGGTCGATCTTAACTAGGTCAACATCGATCCATGGGGTAAGTACTTGTCTTTGATCACCCTTTTCCAGATGCCAATCTTCATCAAATCTCTCCATAATGTGTTTGTCACCATCGCCCTGTAAAATACGAAAATTTTTCCTCAGCTCCCATCCTCCATAGAGTTTTGGTTTTGAGATTGACTCCCAATTGCTTAAAGGGTAACTATGTTTGTTCTTGTTTCCTGACCAAAGGAAGGAAAACATCAATTTTTGGATCCTATGGAGAATAGAAATCGGTATATGATCTAGAGCCATCCAATAGACTATCTATCTCTCTAAGACTGCTTTTATAAGAAGATACCAACCTCCCAGGGATAGCCATCTATTACACCAATGATTAATCCAGTTTTCAAACTTTTCAATAAACCATTGCCAATCCTCCAACTTATAACTATCTGGTTTCATAAAATACCCCAGGTATATGAATCCTACAAATAGATCTTTGAAGGAATAATGAAGTATTTTAATATTGTGAGAGTTTCTGGAAGAACTCCATAATGAAGGAAATAAAACTTTTGGACATTAATCACCAAACCCGATGCTCGACAAAAAACACAAAGAATATTTTGGATTTCTTCCCATTCTGCGACTAATGCTTTTGACATTATAAGGATGTCATACATGAAGAGTAAGTGGAGAACCTTTATCAATCTGGATACCTTTATCCCTGTAAGAGATCCACCTGCTTGATATTTCTTTAAAGAAAGGTTGAGACATTCCATCACTAGAATGAATAGAAGAGGTGATAGTGGACATCCCTTTCCAAGTCCTCTACTGCCTTGAAAAAAATTGGTTTCCTCTCCATTTATCACAATGGCGTAAGTTGTAGATGTTACACAGCCCATAATCCAATTTGTTGTTGGTAGACCAAAGCCACATTGGAGAAGTATTAACCTCAAAAAATCCTAGTTGGTACAGTCATAGGCCTTTCTTAAGTCAAGATTCAAGATAATAGCTTGAAGTTTTTTTTTTTTAATACTGTGAATACACTTTTGAGTAGTGACGATGGCATCTAAAATTTGTCTTCCTTTGAGAAAACCCAATTGTTCCTCTGACAGTGATCTGGATAGAATTGGCTTGATTCTCGTTTCTATAACTTTAGCAATGATCTTGTCACATAAGTTGCATAGTACAATTGGACGTAAATCGCAAAATGAACTGGGACTATTGAATTTTGGAATCAATGCAAGGAAGGTTGAGTTGATCGGTTTAATTGCCTCTCCTTTAAGTCTTGTTTCCTCCACCATTTTGATCAAGTCCTATCCAACAAACTCGAAAAAAAATAGGAAAAATTCTATAGTCCAACCATCCGGCCCTGAACTTTTGTCCTTTTCAAAGACCTTTAGTACTCTAGGAATTCTTCCCTTGTACAACACTTTTCTAAATTTTGAACATCTTCATCTCTCAAAAAATTAGGAAACAACCTAACTGTTGTGATATGTTCCCCAATGTTATTCAGTCTTGTATCCCTAAAGAAATATTTAAAGAATTTCTATGCTTATTCCTTTAATTCCTCCTGACCTGTATGGATCCCACCTGCTTCATCCTTTATCTCCTAGATGAACATTTTGTTTCTCCTATAGCTTGCAAAATGATGGAAAATTTTGGTATTTTTATCTCCACCTTTAATCCAAATCACCCTACTCTTTTGTCACCAAATCTCTTCCTCATCCAACAGGAGTTTTTTACGCTCAGCCTCAAGAGTAAGCATAAGATGTTCAGAATCATGAATGTGTGTACCCTGTCTCTTCTGTATGTAAATATTATTTAAATCCTCTTCAATCTTTCCCGATTCTAAATGATCTTGAAGGCATTTTTTCTTAGACCATACCTTAACCCAGTTTTTTAATACAAAAAATTTCCCTACTAGTCTCCTTTGGGATCCAACAACCTATTGACACTATGAGTCATTACACACTTCCCAAACGATAATGGCGAAAGACTCTTCTCTTAACCATACTGGTTTTAATTTGTAAGGATGAGTGACAGCTGGAATCCCAACACCCAGTTGAATAAGTACTGGAGCATGATAAAAAAGATAGGGGTATTCCACCCAAGTCCTATACCTCATAGAAGATGTGATTAGATCCTCCACCACATAGATCAGATCTAGTATTTTTCAAATTCCATCGTCACTAGACCTACCATTACACCACGTTGGAACCACCTCGGTAGGGACAACATCAAATAAATTGTTTTTTATAAAACGTGCCTTAAAAAAGCCGCCAATGAGTCTACCATAGCTGACGTCCACCAAAAATCCACTATAGAAGTCGTGAAATTCATATATCCTGCCATTATCAGATCATTATGAGCTAATAATCCTTTCCCATCCACTTTTTCGTAGAAAATATTGCGGTCTTGACAGGGGCCCTAAACATTTAGGAGAAAAATCTTCCTATTATCCAATAAGTTTGTTCCTGACAAAAAGATACCACAGTAGGTTAGGACAGAATCTAAGTAAAAATAATTTAGATCCCATGACACCAGGAGACCACCAGATGTCCCCACTACACTTACTACACAAAGCATTTAGTGAGGACTAACTTTAAACATAAATTTTCTTGCCTCTTCCGCAAAACCATAGTTTCTTGTAGAAAAATTATACTAGGGGATGTTTTTTAGATAAGTCTACAAAGGGAGGCCAATTTTAGGGGTCCTCCTACCCGTTTGATATTGAGAGAGAGGAGGATCATGATTTATCCCGTGCTAGGACTTTCATGCCTCTAAGCGCCCCCTGATCATTGTTAGAAGAAAGATGATTTGAAGAGAAAAAACTATTTTTCCCCACATTTTTGTGGACACTCCTCATTTTGATTGGAGACAATTCATACCCCAAACCCCACGACCGTGCAGGATCAGAATATTTGAAAACCCCATCGCCCCAAGGATCCCTAGAAACACCACTAGGTAAAGGTCTGACCATAGGATCCTTCCCCAAGAAGGTCGGTATCGGGATATGGCTTGAATTCCCTCTGAGATTGGGAACTAGAGTTGTTAACATTCTGTCCAAAGATAGGTCGCTAATGTCAGATTCACTATAACGTGGGGCAAGGGTAGAGTCCTCCACAACCCCATTCTCAGGATTAACATGGGAACACACTTCGTGAGATGAAATAGTCTCAAGAAATGATATCCATAACAATTTCCACTTTTGAGGGCATCCATAACCTAATGAGAAATGACCATTCTATGTTTCAAACATTGATATTATAGTTCATGTTGGAAAACACATCCACAACTTGAAAAAGAAAATACATTGATATTATAGCTTATGCTGGAAAAGACATTCACAACTAGAAAAATAAAATATTCAGCTTTCCCCAATCCGATTAAAGTTTGTTTTTAGTGAATACATGATAATTTTTAATGTATTCTTTGAAGTCTACAACTTCATCAACAAAATAATCCATAGAGTTTTGTTTGATTCAATTATGCATTAGTTATCGATCATCTCAATGGAAATTTGAATAACTTTCTTTTTAATTTTATTCGAAATGCCTTTAAATATTCCATTAATGTTTTCATGTGTGCTCCCAATTAGAAGAAAAAAATGCCCAAGAATGTATTTGAGGTAGTTAGACAAGGGTGTGGGGAATGATTTGTCGCATCACTCCATCAGTGCTTCCATGTTGATATATAATTTTGTTAGTGGAGTTAGGAAAGGGTTGGAGGGAAATATGTCACATTTCTCTCTCTTTCCGCCTTGTTGTGCATTCATAACGGCCTGCAAAGAGAGGATAGTTGATACAATGGATTCCCCCTCACACACCCTCCTACCTACCAATACTACTAATAACTGAAATGAATACAATGGTGTTGGTCGTGTTAGAGGATGATAGTTGATGAATTTCATTCTCCCTCTCCTCTTGCTATGCTTATGTTTGTGAGGTCATTGTAAACATTGAGGAACAGGGAATGATGCATCACATAATTTAATCCGTAAGAGAGTTATTTATAGTTAACTCGCTTGGCCAACATGGATCCTCTGTAAAAGTTTGTTTTTTATCTCTCTTGTTCCTGTACAAAGAGTTACAATAACTACTAGATACTTTCTCGCCAATAGCACTCCACTTATCTTTTAAATATTTAATTCTAAAGAGACAATCGATGTTGTTTTCATTTTTATCTATTTTAATTGAAAGAAGCCTACACTTCAAAAATATCACTCTATTCGTATTTACTATTTCATACAAAAATTTTAATTCCTCCCATGCCTTACTTGATGTCTTGCATTCCCTTATATGTGGAATGATAATGTATTTCACAGACATTCTCAAGAGAACCTTTTCCTTGGTTTCTATTTTCTCTCAACTTTGAACTAAGGAAATAGGGGAAACTAGTTTAGCTTCAACTCCACTCACAAATTCCTATGCATTGTATCCTTCCATTAAAGTCTACATCTTAAACTTCTAATTTATATAATTCAATCCATCAAAGTTATTTTCTCCATTTAGATATGAATGGGTTAGATTTGGCATGACTAAGTAGCAAAATAAATAAGATGAATTTATTACAATAGATGTTTTACTAGCATACAACTATTTTAACAATTCTCTTACAAACACCATTCAATAGAGTGTGTGCAAAACATTTTTTCCTCTTCTTAATGGCTCCCTTCCTCTGATAGTAGGAGATCCTCTAGACATCATCGAGTTCCTTGCATGAACCAACGACTCTTTCACTCCATTGTTGTTTATACCACTCTAATGACTATTGTGTACTCTTCCTCATGGCCTCTACTATTGTGTACTATTCTCATAAAGCACTGTACCAAAATAAAAACTAAACACACAACAAATGAAATTGTATGCAGAAAGAGTTAATTCTCTATTTCATATATTGAACAAGGAAATACATATTCGTATACAGAGATTTTCTAGATATCAAAGTATCCCTTAAAAAACTCATATGAATTGGACACATACCTATCTAAATGAGTGTTGTTGCTGCCATTTATCTAATAGACTCTATCAATTATTAGTATTAGAGAACCTCTTCGTCGTGGCCTCTCATGGAAAGCTTTGATAACAGAACAGAAATTGGATGCACACAGAAAAAATGGAACCGTATGCATTGAATGCACACAACAAATGGAACTCTGTGCAGAAAGATATGATTCTCTATTTCATATATTGAACACTTAGGCTTTAGGCTTTCTAGAGATCAACAGATCCTTTAAAAACCATATCTGAAACTCAATAGATCCTAGGGAAATTCATCAACCAGATTTTGTAGAAAGCTGAATTTTTTTTCAATAACATACTCATTTAAAAACAAAACGTATTACTTGTGAAAATTGAACTTAGATATACCCTCAATACAAAACACTAAAATCAAACCCAATTAACAAATGAACACATACCTATGTAACGAAATGAACACATACCTATCTAAGTGTTTTTATTACCACTTATCTAAATGACTATATCACAGTGGAGCCATATCTCTTTCATGTCTCTTTCTTTGGTTTTCTTTCATGGCTTGACAGTGGAGCTATATCTCTTTCATGTCTCTTTCTTTGGTTCTCGTATTATCACAAGGCCCTATAATCAACAAGTTTTAATTCAAATACAAACGATATACCTATTTTATACTCCAAAAACCAAATTCAAATGATTTATACAGTTCTAAAATGGGAGATTTCGAAATAAAGAAAGGTCGTCGATAAGACAAGAAATTTAATCTGATGGGCAAGCTCACCATTTATTTACTTACGAGAATTGTCAACGTACACTTACATTGAAGATCTCTGATTCTCCATTAACACGAAATATTAGAAGGAAATGAAAGAAATACTAATACGATATGATAGGATGGGATATCAAAATTCAGTATGGTTTTTGCCCAACATAGTTCCCAGGCAGGTCATAGTTGCAGATAACGAAAGTCCAACCGTTGTTACATTGAGCTTGAGCGCAGCCGAGCCTCTTGGAATCTCTCCACACCACCTGATTATAGTGCCCACATACTTTACCTTCAACACAGGTGTTAGAAGAGTAATCATAATCTTGCTTCTCGTTAACCCAAGACATCATGGCGCCTCCCACGGGATCTGTGTTTCCCGGCTGCTCGTAAATATTTTCTCCGTATTGACCACCAGAGTGTTGCAGAGCGCAGTCTCCTATGCGTTGGTTTTCATAATTCTGTGAGTAAGCTACCACGGTGTCGTCCCGTACGAGAGATTCGACCCCCACTTGGGCTCTCGCGTCATTGTGAGGAGATAAGAATTGCTGTTGCACATCCTGGCCTTGCCCGACTAAGAAGTACCATGCCATTTGCAGGAAAAAAACATACTTGAACAAGGACTTCATAGTGAGAACATTAACATTAACGTCAATCCAGAAAGAAACAAAGAAATCACTCGCTGCCCACTCAATTCAATATGTGAAAACTCACAACCAGTTCTGTCTATTTATAGCAACTCACAACCACATATTGCTTCTACAATATGGAGGAAGATGTAAGGAAGGTGCTTCATTGCCCTTCATCTTAGAAGTAGTCTAACACGTTCCAATGAGATAAGATTAATAAGAGGTTTATCAAGTTAGCATAGCAAATGAGATAAGATAGTGAAAGCATTGACATAAGTCATGGGATGCATCCGGTAATGGCACCAAGCGGATTGTGAGATATTGCCATCCTCTTTTGACTATGTCGAAGAAAAGGATTCTCTAAAACCTTCTCGAATGCACTCCTTATTGCTCAGAGCAAGCTTGCACCTCCTCCAGAATAAGACGGAGTTCTGTCAAATACATTTATATTGATAAACCAGAGATAAAATCAGAAAATTCAAATGCATATGTAATCATATGTGGAAATAATCTTCACACGCAAGGAACAACTCCTAAGAACTTCATGTAAGCACATATACATACTTATGTTATAAGACATAGCATAGCAAATGAGATTTCCCTTCTTCACACGCAAGGAACAACTCCTAAGAAATTCATGTAAGCACATATACATACTTATAAGACATAGCATTCACAATAAAAATAAATGATTATTTGCAAATACCCTAATCGAAAATAAAGAACTATATATCACAAATAATTTTTAAACAATTATCACTTCCATGTTGATGTTGAATTAATGCAATCGCTCTTACACTTACTCACAACTCTTAAAAGTGATATATATAAAAGCCACCAGTCTATATTCTAGATATATTAGAGAATAACAACTAGAGATATGTATATTTCATTAACAATTATTAATACAAACATTTACTATGCTACACATTTGCATTTTTTTTCTTTGCCAGCTTTTTTGGACAATTGATCATTAACATGTTATCTTATTTTTTTATTTTGGCGGACAATTGATCATTAGTATGTTATCTTACATTATAGAATAACTATCCCACCCATAAGGATTGTCTTCTATTATCACCTTTTTGGATGGACAATAATAAATGATTATCAGTATGATACATAATGGAATAATTGTTTTTCGTTGTCATTTTTCTTGATGGATAACAATAAATGATTATCATTATTGTACATAATGAAATAAGAAACCATTAAACTGTTGTCATTTTTCTTGATGGATAACAATAAATGATTATCATTATTGTACATAATGAAATAATAAACCATTAAACTTAATGTAGTACAATTGTATTTTCCCACACTCTTATCCGTCAATGGAAATAGGAATATTAATACAACTATCTCAAGTCTTATTACTTATTTGGGAATCATATATTCATGACTTCACAAACACATTCATCTTGCCCTCTATGGTATACACTTAGTGATAGACATTGAGTATGATCCTCACTAGAAATATGAGCACTTGCACCTAGAGAGTCTTATTACTTATTTGGGAATCATATATTCATGACTTCACAAACACATTCATCTTGCCCTCTATGGTATACACTT
>SNQJ01S0025949.1:83403-94068 GCA_010110895.2 Picea sitchensis
ATATATCATACGCATCAACACATCAACACATCAACATCACATCAAGAACATAGTACACCATTATTTACATGGAAACTTAAATGAGAGAAAAACACATAATTCTTTCTTATATATATCAAGAATTCATTTATAGGAAGCACCAACTTCCAAATTCTCCAGCAGTAACTGGAAGGAGGATCCAACCCCCTATTCTCAGGCTCCAACTTGAAGGAATCTACAATTCCCTGAATTATCTGGCTCCAACAATAAGGACGATACAACCCCCTGGGTTCTTCGGATCCAATCAGATGGTGGCTACAACCACCTAGTTCGTAGGTTCCAACTCGAAGGAAGTGCCAACTCTCTGACTCTAGGGCTCTAGCTCCAACCGGAAGGAGGCTACAACCCCCTTTCCTTTCCTCGTCCTATTTCCCTGAAATGTAAATGTATACCAACTTTCACGGACTCTACCACTGTCACTACCACAAACTATGTCATTTCCACTATCACTATCATTGTCAGTGTCCCTGCCACTATCATTGTCACTATCACTGTTACTATCACATCAACCTGTAACCTGCAAACCTGTCACTGTAGACAACCTGTCACATCAACTTATCATTGTATCCAACCTATCACTGTATCCAACCTATCACATCAACCCATCCAACCTGTCACTGTCTCATCCACGAAACCAAATCTTCTCTCAACGGCATGCAACTGATGCCAAGATCACCAAGAGCATATCTCAAACCCTATGCTCAACATCGCCAACACATGCCTCCACTGAGCATGTACCAACATCACCACATACCATCACAAGATATATGTCTCAATCAATTACCAATCTATACCATGCATCAACCTGTACCACAACAAGTGCATCAACCATGCACCAAACCTGTACCATCAACCATGCCCCAAACCTCTATCACCAACCACGTACACCAACCATGTACATGCACATCAATCTGTACCAACCATGTGCCAACCATGCACATCAACCATGTACATAAACACATATACCATGTCATACACCGTACCATGTATAACAAACCATATGTAAAGAAATAGATCTCAACCATATACTATATAAAGCATCAATCATGTACCATATACCATCCCAACACCCATATGCAGATCTGTACCATGTCATCAATGAAGCATGTCAAAGAACCAATGCATGTCCCTCATGCATACATCACCATACAACATGAGCATCCCTCACAACAATTTACAAGAAACTAAAATATATGAACTATAATAGCCATGTCATATGTTGTACTAATCATAAGAGTGCTCCTCACTCAATCAACCAACCAACACATACCGTATCCAAGTACAAGGCCAATGATACCTAGAATGTCTCAAGCATTCACCACATCATAAGAAAAAATAATCATCAAAACAAGCATATAACCATACCAAAACTTTTGTAGCTGACTTGAACATGTAGGATGCTGACCTGTGTGCTTGCTTTAGACTTCAGGGACTTGGGATTAACATTTACCCCAAATTTACTAGTGCCTCACTAGACAGACAGTAGTTGACATGTAAGGATTCCTCGCTTGAAAGATATAGTGCAATCCACGAGGATGTCATTGATTAGAGGATTTTTAAAACCCTTTCCTTCTGTAGCTCTGAAAATTTCACACTTTTCCCGCACCATATTTGTTTCCTCGAAGTTCTTGTCACATTCACAAAAATTTCAAGATAGACCATAACCATTCACTAAAACATTCATTAAACCATAAAAATTCACTAGATCACAAGATAGATTATCAATGAATAAGTTTGTGAGTGTGTCTATGAATGACACCTTGACGGGTATTTATACCTTTGCGAGGTAACTTCTTCCCTTAATTTAGGGATTCTAGAGATCACGTCTTATAACCACTTTACCCCTTTTACTCATTGACTTGTAATCAACTAGGGCTTCTTTCTCATTCTTTTGGGATTTCAAATTGATAAGGCTATATCTCCCTAAACGTGAGGAGATATGGAATGACGTGTATTATCCATCACCGAAAGCATAGTGATGTGTACTATCCATCTATGATAGTCTTACCTGCAATTTCAATGTCCTTCATGTCATTATTCCTCAATCAACTTTAGGTCCCATAACCACATCTCCAGGGCTATATGCAGACTACATCAAATGTACCCAACTAACTCACCATCATTATCGATCATACAGATGATAACCAACTGTCCAAGGATATCATCCACATATTTTGGGCTTATGGAATTCTCCAAGGTTTGACATCAATCTATAAGGGTTGAAATCACTCTCCCAGATCACTCTCCAAGGGTTTACATCAATGACAATGAACTGTCGAAACAAACCATCCAACAATCTCCCCCTTTGGCATTGATGAAAACACTTAGACATGAAAACACGCATGCTCATGCTCATTCTCCCCCTATGATAATTTATCATAATCAATGGTTCTCACTCTCCCCCTTTGACATCAATGGAAAGGACATCTCTCCTTGGGGTTGATCCCCTTGTCTTCATGCATATATTCTTTCGCTTCCTCCTTGACCAAAGTTTAACTTATCCTGACAATATGTCTCCTCTTGACACTATACCTACTCTAACCAATCATAGGAAAAAATAATATCTCCCCCTGTGGGTATGTCTCCACTTGTCTGCATGCTACTGATATTTCTTTATGGATTATCTTTTTTTGATGATTTTCCTTCTCTGCAAGATGTAGATATACCCGTGAAATGTTTCCTTTCCTCTCTTCCAGTGTTGTTCATTTTCCATTAGTTCTTCCTCATGTAAGTCATTGACATATACAAAAATATTCAAAGTTAAATCATTCAAATATTTCGTTATCATAATCATCCAGTTGTCTTTGATTTGATTTTTGAATCAATCTCTGAAGAAATCAATCCTAAACTCATTCTCTTATCAACTAGTATGTGTCTATCCAAACTTGCAAGCATCATATAAATCCATATATATCCATATGTCACAAATTGTCCATAACTCTACTTCTTAATTGTCCACAACGTTGACCCATCTGTCACTGTACTAAATATTTCTCTGAATCAAATATGTCTATTGATCTAATCTATCTATTGGAACAACCTGTACTGAAGATATCTCTGCCTGAATACAATCATAAACTTCTATGTGAGTAGCTGCCAACTGACACCTGTGTGGGAACATTGCTTTCTCAATCAATTTGTCATACTGTACTTAGTCTATTTGACTACTCTAAATCTGTCTCCTCAAACTCTGTAAATTGCATGAAGGATGTATCTTTGATCTATCTCAGTTGATGCATAGACTCTCCTTGTTGAACATACATATTTATTGGGATTCTCCTAGCTATATGGCTCAGAATAATATCTTCTCTGATGTGGATTCATCTTTCTCTTCATCTATGGACTCATCATCTCTCTAAACTATGAATTCTTCCTTTAATTTTGGGGGTTAATCTTGCACTACAATTCCTGAAAGTACAATCTTTTGAACTTTTTTTTCTTTTATTTCTGATACTATTGCAAATCTTGCAATCTCTGGGACTTGTTATTTATTTTCCTGTTATGCTTCCACTTTCTCTTTTTCTTGTTCTTTTCTTTTCCAAAACTTAGTGTATCTGACATCTTTTTTTTCCTTCATGGATAGCACTATCATGCTTCTACAATTCTAAGCTATATGACGATAGTTGTGGAATTTCTAACCCTCAATGTTATGCGGGGCCACATAATCATTTCTTGTTTGAACATTTCTTCCATAATCCCCGCAATATGCAACCTTATGTCTAAATTTAGCACAATAAAAACAATGACCATAAAATAAATTTACATACCTGGGAGTAAATGATCTTCTTTGTGGTGTAATCCTTTTGAATTCTTCCCTTGGTTGATCATGATCATGATTGAGGTTTCTTTGTGGCTTGAACGTGGAGGATCTTCTTCTATAGTATTCCTCTTGAGTATTTTTCACTTATGGATTGTTCTTCTTCAAGGGCTTGCTTTCTTCTTCTTCATCAAAATTTTAGTGACTTCAACACACGTCTATGGCTTCGCTTCATTCTTCCTTTCGGGCAGCGTGAAGTGATTGTTTTCAACAGTCTCTATGGATGATGTGGGTGTTACTCTTTCTTCAACATTCTGCATGAGCTTGACGATTTTAAATCTCAATGTCACAACTTCTTCAAGATTCTCAACCTCCTCTTCCTTCTTCATCATCTGAATCTTCATGAATTCTTATATTCTCTTTGCTTCTTCAAGTTGGATTTTCAATGTGATTAGTTCATCTTCAAGTTCTCTTTCTCGTTGACTGAATTCTACTTCATGATTATTTTTATTTTCAATCTCAGTATTGTATTCTATTTCATTGGGACTCTTTGTCTCGTCACTTTCAATCTTCAAATAAGGGAATTCAATTTCAAGATATCCTACTTCTTCAAAATTTAAGCAAAAATACATACCTCTGTTGACTTCGCAGTCTACCTCTTTCGGATTTGTCTGACATGTTGAGAATCTTACCTCTTGTTCTGTATCCACATCTTCTTTAGAAACATCTAAATCTGTGATGGGAGAAGAATAAATATTATGTAGCTTTTCCTAGAGTTCTTTAGCTAATGAAAATTTTCCCACTTTGTCCTTTACTGAATCAGGCAATCCTTTCATGATGAAATACATTGTTATTTTTTTTCTCTTCTTCAATTCCTTCTTGGTTGCAGTATTTGATGGTTTCTTCGTAGCAATGTACCCTGTAAAAATTGAGTGCCAAATATCAAACCCATGTGCCTATAAAAATACCTTCATCCTGATACTCCACATTTCATACTTCAGACCATTCTAACCATTAAATGTTCGTGCTCCATTCATAATGAACTCCATGATCTACCTTCCAGTGGTTAAGTTGTTTCCTAAAGGAACCAACTCTGATACCAATTGTTGGAATATTGAGAGGGCACAGGGGGGGTGAATCATTATGAGCACTTTATAGAACTTTTAACCATAATATATATTCTTTCACTTT
Organism: Picea sitchensis; assembly: GCA_010110895.2. NCBI lineage: Eukaryota > Viridiplantae > Streptophyta > Pinopsida > Pinales > Pinaceae > Picea > Picea sitchensis. Next base: position 88,391 of record SNQJ01S0025949.1, read on the forward strand.
AACAACAATGTTCAACAATATATCATCAACATATCATCTATGAATGCATCCAATATATATATATATTACTCAGTCTACAAATATTTCCCTTGAACAAATATGGCCTTGGATATGACCAAGTACACATGGTTAAAGGCTCAAGTCCTATTACTCAAATTGATGTAGAAGATGACATGTTTTGTGATGATACCTCTAATGAAACAACTATGCAACAGAAGGATGACAAGAATGCAAACTCCTATATTCAAGAATCTGATCATCCTCCCAATAATATGTATCAAATCAAAAGAGAATATACAATAGAAGAATCTTTTGTTAGCATTTATCCCATGGAAAAAGTAGAAGAAGAAATATCTAAATCCAAACAGAAAGTTGATTGGAGTCTCTATGAATATCACGATGACCATAATTATTCAAACTATAGTTTTCTTCATGACTACAACAAAGAATTTCTTGAAAAGAGTCAAAATCATATCTTGGAAATAAAGGAAATGCTCAAAGACAATGAAAAAATCATATCTAAGCAAAATATTCAGCTAGAAGAAAAAGAAAAGGAGATTGAGAAATTGAAGAAGGAAATCAACCAAGAAAAAGAAGAAAAGAAGGAAGATGATGAACTTTGCATAAACCTTGCAGATCTAAAAGAACAAAGAGAAAGCAATGTCAATCTAAAGACTCAACTTGAAGAAGCCAAAATAAGAGAGGAGGTAATCAGAAACTAGTTGAACAAAAGGGTAGAATCATGTCATAAGCTGGAAGAAAAAGTTGTGAATCTTATAAAGAAGGTTGAGAAATCAAACACCCAAGTCAAGTTCTTGAACAACTCCATGACCTTAGATGAGATCTTGGATAGTCAAAGGTCACCATATGACAAATCTGGTCTTATCTACAACAAAGAATATTTTAGTAATCCTAAGAAACCTGATGCAATTCCTTCATTTGTAAAAGGTGGAGACAGGTCTGGTGCAAGTATTTCATTTATAAAAAGTGAAAGAAGGTATGATGCAAGTCCTTCATTTTTAGAAAATGAAATAAACATTACAATATTTAGAAGATCAAATCAAGGAAGACATCCAAAATCTATTCATACACCTCAAAGTAATTTTAGAAGAGAGACACCTTCATGGATGAATCAAGTAAGGTATGAGAGTGTTTTTAATGGTTATTGTTTTTCTTGTGATGAATATGGTCATAAAGCCTTGGATTGTAGGCATCATGGAAGAAAACAAGTTGGTAGGTTTAACAACAGTATAATATGTTGGAACTGCAATTGTGTTGGGCATATTGCTACACATTGTTACACTATGAGATGCTATAGTTGTGGTGGATATGGCCGCAAAGCCCATAACTGTTGGAAATCAAGAAGACAACTAGTGATAAATGCTTCATACAATACGACAAGAATAGTGAATGAAACATGGAAGAAAAATCAAGTTGCAGTAATAGAAGATTAGAGAACAAATTTCAAAAATCCAGGAGATTCACAAAAGTGGATAGCTAAGACTGAACAAGTGAACATGAGTGAAGTCATTTGTTGCAAAACAAATTGCAATCATATGACAAGCATAGTATAAACTTTCTCAGACGAACTTAGAGAAATGTACAGTAGAAAATTATCATGGATAGAGATGGATACATCGAGCTAGATATCGATGAGAATCAAAGGATAGATTCATGGGTCGTTTGAAAATATGATCTACAATTGCGCAGTGTTCCAGTAAGGCAGCAACAAGATTATGATGTACACAATTATATACATGACATCCTATAGAGATAACAAGAGGAGAAGCCTTTTCAGGAAGAGATACCATTTTTAGAAACAAAGGGGGAGAACATTCAAAGGTAGAGAGAGCAGATTGACAGGGGGAGTTATTCAGTTATAGCACCCAGATCATGGGATGTTGGCTAGATTCCAAGCAGCACCAAAAGAGATCCATGTTCAAGCTGTGAAAAGAAGTATTTGAAAGGAACCATAGATCTTGGTTTGTGGTACCCTAGTAAGGATTCATTCACTTCAAAAATCCTATTCAGATGCATATAGGGAATTTTGTGCAAATGACAGAAAAAGTACAAGTGGAGGAGCATTCTTTTTGGGAGAATCATTGGTAGCTTGGATAAGCAAGAAAGAATCCTCAATTTCTGTGTCTAGCACTAAAGCTGAGTATATTGTAGCAACACAATGTTTCACACAAGTGGAAATGATGAAACAAACCTTACAAGAAATCAAAATGGTATTTGAAGAACCTAATGCATCAATTGGCACTAATTCAAGGGGAGACGACAATCAAAGTCAGGAGGAGTCATTAAATTATGACAAGAAAAGTATGATTGCATGAGGAGTTACCCGAGTTCAAATTATGGTCAGAAGTATACAGATAGACAGAGCTTTACCATAGGGGGAGCAACCATTTTCCATTTATGTCAAAGGGGGAGAGCAATTTCAGAGGAGAGAAGCATCATCACAGGGGGAGATTGTGTATGAAGTTGGTGTGTTTCCATAAATGACAAAGGGGGAGATTGTTGGACATAGTGTATTTAATGTGTTTTCATTGATGTAAAAAAGTAGGATGATATGAAGAGACTAAATCTCAGGTGGGTTAGAAAATGAATATAAAATCTCATAAGAGATAACACAATGATACTCAAAAGGGAAAGGTGAATAAAGATCAAATCTCAGAAGAGACAACGCGATGATACTCAGAAGGGAAAGCACATTGTAGAAACATGATCAGATCAAGTTAGAACTGTTGATACGCAAGCGTTAGATCAACGACATTAATTTATTTTGGAGAGAGAAAGGAGAATTAAAAAATGTCTTATTTCCAATCCCACAATTATTCAAGACTGTCAGATCTTATAGATTCAAAGATCGATGATCGTGGTTGACTCACCAACAATCACGCAACTTCAATTACGGAGCTTGGGTTAAAAATTAAACTATTTGCAAGTTGTGGTTCTGAAATCCACATCGAACGACGATGGTCACTTGACAATAGATCTACGGTTGGAATCAGTTCCACTACCAATGAGCAGTTTCCATTGCGGAACTCGACAATATTTTTAAAAGTTGTGCTAGTTGAGGACCCCACAATCATCCTTGATCGTTGATCTTCTTCGAGAGTCTTCTCAACTGTTGGATCACTTTAAGTGGAAGGATAAGATTAGCAAAGGATAAGCAAAGATGAAAGGCGTTAGATTTAAACAAAGGCAAAGCAACATCACAAATATATCGAGTCGTCGATCTAAGATTATGATCAACGAACATCATTCATTTCGGGTTAAAATTTGTGAGGAGGTTACACTTCAGGGAATCTCACTTTGGAAGAATAGTGAAGTGGAGAGATCAAATTACACGAAGTCCTGAAATCCTAAATTTCGAAGTCACTCTCAATCGTCGATTTGAGATACATTTCAGATAGTATTCTCACCGTTAGATCAAGGAGATGAATATGTGCCACATTGGGAGATCTATGTTAATAGACCATGTCAGCAAGGACACGTGGAACAATTACATAATGACAAGTGTCAAGATGAAATAGCCATTTCAGGTACGTGTAAATCATGAATCTGAGTGACACGTAGCAGCCACTTGTCCCGTAGTCAATAAGTGACGTCAGTAAGTTACATCACTCCAGGATTTTTACTTCGGGAGTTTCACCACCGACAAATGAACTAAGTCCCAAAGTCCCGAAAGTCGAAGTCTTGAAGGGTCGAATTCACGAAGGACAAAGTCCCAAAGTCATAAAGGACAAAGTCCCAAAGTCTCGAAGGCCGAAGTCCCGAAGGGCCGAAGTCAGGAAGGACAAAGTCTCGAAGTCTCGAGGGATGAAGTCCCGAAGTGGACATGAGTCATCTGATATAAAGAACACTTCCTGAGCATTCTCAATGGTTGATCAAGTACAATGGAAGAATAGTGTGAGTGGAAATGTTAACCGACAACAAGAAGTCTCCACCGGCTTATGAATTACTCAACAGGTGATCACCCCAGAGCAAATTGGAGCAACAATTATCCTAACCCCTAAAGCCCTGAACTTTCAAAATGAACGAGAACCGTCCATTCAATTGTTGATAAAGTCTCGACCGATGATTTGCTTGAAAAGCCTATGATAAGCCTGGATCATACATCTAAACAGAGGATTGAATATTGATCGTCCAATCTGTTTCGGCGAAATTTGATTTGGGATATTTGAAAGGTTGCAAAGGCATAAAGTCCCAAAGGACGAAGTACCAAAGAAACATGGTCCCAACACTAGACATATGGGGGCTAAAAGGATAAATGATGAAAGAAGAACACAATGCTTAAATTAATAAGCATGTGTTTCTACATCCGTGATCACATAGAAATGGGTTGAAGGAAGCGCCTATGCAGAACTCGATTTCTTCAAATATTTGCAGGAATATGGAATAGAGTTAAAAAGAAATTGATCCATACCTGTGATCGATTTACTAAAAGCACTCTCACTAAATTGAAAGAATTAACAATAAATGTTTGAATAATAAAAGTGATTATTGTTAATGTTAAAATGAAGAGGTGTGATGGTCCAAACGAAAGGACACAATACGTTATATCTCACACCATTTTGAAGATTATATAAATGAGAAATAATGGTGAGAAGATTGTGTCTCTATTTTTCGGATAAGAAGATCAAAACAAAGGCAGAGTCCAAGATGAAGAATTGTTAGTTCTAAGGTGCCTACCAATGTGTTATTGAAGATCAAGAACATAAGAAGATAGAGAAGCAGTTATGCAATCGAATATTAGATATAGAAGAGATTTATTAGATTACAGTAGATCCATTGAATATTAAATGACAGAAGCCAGAGAGAAAGAGATGAAGTTTGACTGCAGATAACCAGAAGAAGATACAAGAAGAGGTTGTGGTAGACAAGTAGAAAGTACAACAGTTAATGATTCTAATAAGACTTGATTAATTGATAGTATCTATGTGTGTTTATAAACACCTTGAACAGATTACAGTAAAATTATTATGAGTGTTATAACCTTCATAAAGGGAGGAAGGGTAGAGCAAGGAAAAACAAATTGAAGTTCAAAAAGTCAAATCTAATAGAACTTGTTTTAATGTCTGCATGAATCAAATTCATGAAGAGAATAAGAGATTGAATTGCATTGTGAAATTAAGGGTGGATGGGTGGTGCAAGGGTAGGTTGGTGCCTACAAGGGGAGAAGGTGTTTCCTTGTTAGTTGTAGCTAACTAAAAAAGGGGTTCGAAGCCTCCTACCAGTTGGTGCTGGTGAATAAGGGGAGTAGGTGCTTCGTTGTTAGTTGTAGCTAACTAAGTAGGGGGTCAAAGCCTCCTTCTAGTTGTAGCTGGTAAATATGGTGTCGAAGCATCCTTTCAGTGGTAGCTGATAAACTAGGGTGTCGTAGCCTCCTTCCAGTTGTATTTGGTAAATGGGGTGTGGCAACATTTCTTCAGTCGTAGTTGAATAAACTTGGGGAAAGTCTCTCGATCAAGTTGTAGCTTGACAACAATTTTGTAAAAGAACAATTTTTTAATGAGGAAAGAGTTGGTGGTTTTCCCTATTAGGTTCCATGATAAAATCATGTGTTCATAAGGGCTTTTTGTTCATCATATATTTCTGAATTGAATAATTAATGTGCGTTCTTAATATTGGTGAAATTAATAAGAAAAAGTAGGAAATATTGATTCACCCAC
>SNQJ01S0025949.1:159560-174663 GCA_010110895.2 Picea sitchensis
CATTTCAATAGATAACAATAGCATAACACAAGATCACTGAGAAATACACAATCACAAGAGACACAACATTTATCCTGGGAAACCCTCTAGGGGAAGAAAACCCAACAAAACTTCCTTATTATAGATATCCAATACAATGCCAAGAGATAACTCAAGCTAATACAGAATATCCTCTCCCAAAGATGCAACACTCTCTCTCTCTCTTCTCCAACTGCAATTCCAAAACTTGTATCTCAATGAGCAAGTGAGGTGTGTGTCTAAGTGAGGCGCTAGCCTACCTATTTATACAAATCTGTCACGTGTGAAGTGTCTCTTCACTAATAGGGCCGACTTCTCAAACTGGGTAGTTATAACCACCTTTATTATATTTCGGGGCCTCTTTGATATATTATGGGGTCGACTTCTTCTTTTGCCTTTTACAATTATATTATGACCAATCCGCAAAAGGGGATTTGGTCCTTTTACAATAACCGACATGATCAATCCACAATGGGGATTGATCCAATGAATAATATATCAAATAATAATAACAATACACTTTGCAGTTACATTATTTCAACAGCTAGTGGACTAGATCCACCAGTCGAATTCTAAAATAGTTGGTCGACTGTGGTAGTGAGAAATGGAATTCGGTCAAAGTATCTGCTAACCGACCGACCTAAGAAGTTAGGTAGTTACAACGGCCTAGTAACTAGACATATAAGAATATATATAGAGAAGCATAGAGAGACTTTAATATCTATGTGTGAGAGATTGTATACATCATACTACATTATTATATCCTTTAATAAATACATAGCTTTGGGCTCTCACTACTTATGTATTTCTTTGGCTATATCTATATGTGTATCTTCTATGATGCTTATGTACAGACTACTGGTAACTCTCCCTACTTTCCCCTAGTCTACAATAGATGTGTACATACAACTATCACAATAGTAACCAAATTGTATGCACTATTTTAACTAGCATGTGTTACAATATTTTCATGTTCTAACATATCAACACTTGCATTTCTAAAAATATCTTTACCTTAGGTTTAGTTCCTTATGCTCATTCTTGATTTTCTCATACAGTTGTGTCTATGACATGTCAAGAACATGTTTAATGTGGGGTTCATGGTCGCTATAAATTCTTCTCAAAATTATTAAATACTTATGATTAGATGAAGGTGTGGTATTTTCATGCCAAAGATTCTAGACTAGTCCTATAATGAATTCAATTAACTTCATGTTAGAATGAGTAATCCTACGAAGTGCAATAATCTATTTGACCTAGGTTTTAAAGACTAAATCTTTTCTAATACAATACTTTTGATAGGTTATATGAGCTACTTTAAAAAGATTAGATGTGTATGTGAGTAAATAACATTTCCTTGTACGCTTGTTTACAATCAATTCTAACAATACATTATGGGTTGCATTATGATATTTTGAACAAGTATTTGTTCTAATTGTATTAAAAGTAGCCTAGATATTTCTAACAATATGATTAGTGGTATCTAAAATTTTAACTATCCTTAGACCAAGAATTTTCCTAACAATAGCTAAATTGTGTGATTTTGAGAAGCCCAAAAATAGCTAACATTGAGATGCATCATTTTTCAATTCAAAATAATCTTTAATAAAAAAAATTGGTCTTCCAACAAATATTTCATTTAGGTAAATTTCCTTCAAGGGTTGATAGAGAACTTTCATCCACATGAAAATGTTTAAGAATTATTTTTTTTGCATTAGATGCATGAGGTAAGGAAAGTGGACCCTGCATTTGGAACACAACACCATGACATTGCATAAATTCATAGGAGATCAAAGAACTTCATTCATGTAATGGTTAAGATTAAGAGTGCACTAGACATTTTGGTGGTCAGTATGATGAACATCTAATTGTCCATCATGAGCTTGCACCACATGATCCTCTTCACCAAAATATTCCTCAAAATTTGGTTGTCTAATTTTTCCTTCTACATACTCACAATCTTGCAAAATTTTCATGTCTTTTTTAACTAAAATATAATTTGTTGATGGAACATTAGTTGGAGGTTGAATTAATGTTGGAATTATAATTCCCTCCACCAGACACATATGATTGAATTGTACAATGACATAGAAATCATTGTCAAAATTATTATGTAAGGAATTGAGGTTGCCCATAACGGATGCCTATGTTCTTCAATACACATGCTTTCCTTTTCCCCTAGTTCACTAAAATTTTCAAGGGAATGTTCCTTCCCATATAATGACTTTCTTTCTTGATTTTGTCTATTCCCATCTTCGCAAGAATTGACCAAAACAAGGACTTGAAAAAAATTGTCTTCCTTATCAAACTAAACACTAAAAATATATGGCACTAGTTGTATTTCAAGGGAAATGTTTGTATTCTTTCATATGGACATTTCTTTTCAGAGAAAATATGTTTGGGCCTTGTGTTTTGTTTCCTTACAAAGGTAGGAATGTGTGCATATTATTCTCATGCATGCATTAATAACACATGTGTGTTAATATTGCACGCATGTTCTTGTTACAATAGATGAAAAATTGACTACTATAACATTACTTAGCTATATGTGTCAATAGGGTGACTTTCAAATCAAGCCTAAGCATGATCATTGATGTAAGAAAGGGCGTTGAATAGACATGGGTCCACATTCTTAAGAATTTTGAAGGGGTTAACCAAGGGCCTTAATCCCTAATTTAACCTTCTTGACATGAAGAACCATGAAAAAACACTAGAAACAACAACACACGCCCCGCCTAGAGTGTTTTTCCTTAGGATTTGGATATGGGTGTCATTAAAATGTTTCATGCATCATGGATGGGCCTTGAGTCCTTAACCATATTCATGGTAGGAAAACATCCTTAGGTCCTTAACATTACTCTATGGAGAGAAACAAGAGCCTCTATACCTAAACATCTATTTTCAAACTCAAGAGATATGTACAAATCCTCTAACCTCTACATAATATGATGTCTCGTGGTTAAGAAACATCTCCAAGGGTTGAGTGGGAACCATAAATAGGTTACTTGTGCACCAATAATGTGTCTACAGGTTTATCCATGTCACATGAGGAGAGTAATATGCCTTGTCCCCTAAATTATTCTTTTGGGGGTTAATCACCATGAACAACACCTACTACCCACAAACCTTCTATGGTTATAGTGTTGACATAACCTATAATAACCACACAAAACCCTTACATATTATCTCTATGCTATTAGAGGGATACATGTGTCATGATGAAACCAAAACACATGCCTTGCATGAGAATATTTCTCATGCCCACAACATGAATCATTTATTTGGACATGGCTAGGTTTCTTTAGCATCTGAGTGGGATACCAATACCATGAGTAGTTTTTATGTGCTATAAATGGTTTTTAAGGTCTAAACATGGTCAGGGAGGAAAGAAGAGGCTTAATCTCTAAACAAAGCTATTGTGGAGCTCTAGTGTTATCGTTAGATAAGGAAAAAACTTGTTCATTTGTCCGTAGACATGTGATTTCCAACTGAGTAAGATGGCTTGAGATTGAATGATCACTTATTGTATGTGTTTCCCTATTTCAACTAAAAATAGCAATGATGGGAAAGGATAAATTTTATTGTATTAGAGTTTTATTCGTGTTTTACTCTAGGGTGTAGGCTAGCAAGATAAGGGTCTATTTTCCAACATAAAAGATGGAAACATAATCATGTTCTTATCTATAGGATAGTAAGCCTCCTATTTGATTCTTGATTAATTATATATGTTTATGTTTTGGGTTGTTATGTTCTTTTTTTCTTAGCGTGTAGAGTAGTGGGTTTCCTATATATAACTATTGAGAGTTGCAAGTTCTTGTAAGAGTGTTTCCATTTCTCTTGTGAATTCATAGAATATGATTGTGTATGACTTCTTTCTTCCAAGGAAAACTGTCTATGATCCCCTCTTTCTCCTTAGATTTATTGGATGGAGAGTGGCCCAACCACAAACTGTAATAATAGCTAATAATGTTGAAGGACTCAATTGAATTTGATATTGTGATTGATGGCTTTCCCTGTCTTGGATGGAGAGTGGCCCAACCACAAACCGTAATAATAGCTAATATTGTTGAAGGACTCAATTGAATTTGATATTGTGATTGATGGCTTTCCCATCAACAACATGACCCAGTTGGATGATTGAACTGATTAAACTAACCATTAGAACTAAGAAAATGTTTGAATTATCTCATCACACCTTCAATCACTTGAAGTGAGAATGAAATTGATGATACATTGTCAACCCTAATTAGTCCACCATCCCCGAATATACCCCTTACAAAAAGCCCCCCCCAAAAAAATTAAATAAAAAAACCGTAATAATAGCTAATAATGTTGAAGGACTCAATTGAATTTGATATTGTGATTGATGGATTTCCCGTCAACAACATGGCCTAGTTGGATGATTGAACTGATTAAACTAACCATTAGAACTAAAAAAATGTTTGAATTATCTCATCACACCTTCAAGCACTTGAAGTGAGAATGAAATTGATGATACATTGTCAACCCTAATTAGTCTATCACCCCGGAATATACCCCTTACAACAAGCCCAATAAATAAATAAATAATCCCAAGCTAGTTTTGAATTTATATAAATTTATATAAAGGATAGGAACTTCTCCTATATATATAGACTTTACCTAAAAATATTCCTTATATGTAATCATTGTATAAGTAACCATAGATTTTTCTTTTGTCACGGTATCTCGAGTTCATTAGTATCATTTTATGATGGAACCTATTAATTTAAAGGTGAGTTGAACGCTCTGAGTATCTTGTGATCTAAGAAAAAGGTGGGCCACAACCATGCACAAAGAGAAGGTTGATTCTAGCCACGACTATGCATCGGAGAAGGTTCTACAGTGGGTGAGGGCTGATATTTTTACTAGGCCAATATAATTTTGCATTAGAGTCGACTCAAGATATTAGAAGTTATTCGACGACTGCAAATATGTGCGTGGGAAAATAGAGTTGGAGAAGTGTCCCTTTTCATCGTCCGTGTCAAAAGAGTAAGCCAAATATGCCAAATCGACTTGGTAACATTTATTGATAATGCATTAATTTATGTTTGGGTTTCAACGTCATCATTATCTTATTTTTAGACAAGTTCATTTATATATGAGTAAGCTAGATACGCTACCTTTCGGGATTCCGACCAACAAAAAACGTCTAATCTCCGGCCAGTCGGAAAACCCAAAAGGTAGCGTACAACCACACTTTGTTTCCGTTCCCATTCACCCCCTATTCCGTAGGCAAGGGCTATCCGCTGCATGGTTCAACCGTGCGGCCACTATCGATGCATGCATCCTCCATCTAGTAGCCATGCAAAGCTCCCATCCAGTTGTTGTCCTTTAAACCTTTAAATGTTGTTCGACATCCCACTGATTGAAATTTGAATTTATCCTGCTAATTTGAATTTCGAATTTGGTTGATGGGCAGGCTGGCCCCTCCTGTTTATCAAATTTTCCATCTCCTGACTCCTCTAGTTCATGGGGTTCAGAGTTATCGGATATCGTTTGCTTTAATTTTCTATTGTGAAAGACGACGGGGAATTTATATGGTAAGTATTATGATATAACAATTCGCTATGACATATGTGCAGCGAAAGATAAAATGGGGGAGAAGGAATGGTACTTCTTCGGCCTTAGGGACCGCAAGTATCCAAGAGGCCTGCGGACCAACAGAGCCACAGAGGCTGGATACTGGAAAACCACTGGGAAGGATAGAGAGGTTTTCAGTTCACTGTCATCTGCACCGGTTGGAATGAAGAAAACGTTAGTTTTTTACAATGGGAGAGCTCCCAAAGGAGAGAAAACCAACTGGTTAATGCACGAGTATCGTCTCGAAGGCAAATTCTCTTATCATCACCTACCCAGAAATTGCAAGCTGGTGGGTTAGTACAATTCATACTATAGACTCATCTGTTGTATGCATTCAGTCATAGTATATAAATTCATGTAACTCTGGATTGATTAAGTAGGTTTTCTAATTTTGTTGGCATTACATGAATACATGATCTTCTCCACCAGGGCTATAAAACACCTGTATTGATGCAATAAAAGAGGGAAATGAACCCAAAAACTAAGATACCTGATGTGTGTATGCTTGGACATGGTGCAGGATGAATGGGTGGTGTGCAAAATTTTTGAGAAGAGTGCAGGCGGGAAGAGGAATTCCATAGGGCTGATGAACAGAAACGCATATCTTGATCTACCTGTCTCTCCATCCTTGCCGTCACTTTTGAAATCCCCTTGCAACAAAACTGCAGCGAATGATCAGGAAACAAGATCCTCTGAAAGCGACTCGGGCACTTCTGCAAAGGTTCATGATGTGTCCGGCTTCTCCACATTGATGGAACCTATGGCCAATTTGATAGGACACCATATTCACCAGTTTCAATGTGGCAGCACTTCCAGTTATCCTGATACTTCTGATCAACTATCAGAAATGACTAGATTCATGAAGCATTCTTTATATATGCACAATGACCTCAACGATCCAAGGATTTATATGAATATGATGCCTACAACTACACCTTCCTCAGTAACTAATATGGGATGCGATCTGATTAGTGTAATACTGGACAAACAGTCGGGGATTCAGCAGCTGCCAGGTTTACCGCCCTCTATAGTATGTAGTCCACATATGCCTCTACCATCTAATTCTTCAAACCTGGTGTTAACTCCCAAAGTAAAACCGTTCTTTCGGTTGAACTTTGTAGAGGATATCCTTGCTATTGGTCACATGCTTAAGCTACTTTTGTGTTGTTTTTAGTTAAGAAAATTCTTGGTTCTAGTTCGGTCAATAAATTGGAAAAACAAGCAGCTTTCAGTGGTTTGGGCGAGCCCCCAGCGTGCTCATTAACCACCGAAACAGGCGCTTTCGGTGGATGTTTTACCCAGGAACTGCTCCAGTCAACCACCGAAAGCCTGTCAACCCAGATTTTGCATAAGTTTCTGCACAGGTCAGGGATTTTGGATACGAAATGATTTGGAACCTTTTCTAATATGTGTCTTATGAATTATCTCACACAAATCAATTGTCATTTTGATATATGATAAAGAAAGAAACGATTCAAGGGTATATTGGCAATTTCATTTGAACTAAAAGCAGGGGGTGATACATACCTCGGTAACTTCGACTTGGCTTCTATTGAAGAAGAGTATTTTAGCCTTGGAAGGTTGTATCCACATCATCAACAGTCAGCGGGGAGAAATGGAGATCTACCCTTTTTGAGAAATATTCCCTTTGTATCTTTATAGCGGTTTTACTTTCTATTTTTTAGTGGATCTGATCCATGTTTTTAGGATCAGAAGTTTGTTCTGTAATCTTATAAATGCTCAGAACAAAACATGAACCTGGGGTTAGATTGGATCTGATAATGCTCTTTATTACCAGACTTTCATTTGCTAATACATATCATAGGTTTCTTTCCATTTTTGTGTACTTAGACTTTTCATTTGCTAATACAGATCACAGGTTTCTTTCCATTTTGGTGGCAGTTTTTCCATATTTCTTCTTCACTATTATATTGTTGTCCAACCTTGAATAGTTGTTATCCTATTGTTTGGTTCATGACATTATAATCAATCTCTTTAGTTGTTTATTAGACCCTGCTTTGCACTGGTTTATGAGCAATCTTTTCTTCACCCACTGAAAGCTATCTTACTGTTCAACCAATCTTGGAGAGCACTGTCTATTTGTTTATCATTTTGATGTCTGAATGCCATAAGTTGAATTGAGTTATCCCATTGATCCATCTTTACAAAATACAAAAACATTTATTTCTTAAGTTACCAAGCACCTTTGGTCTGCAACCACAAAGGGTTTCTTGGACTGATAACACTTGGGATTTATAGCAGACGCATTTTCTGCTTTGCACTCTTCAGATGCAGCTTCAAAGGCCCTGGTTAGCCAGTCTACACTAAGGGAAACTGAGCCATCTTGTCTCTCCTGTATACATCGTTCTATAGGGGTTAATAACAAAAACAATACTATGGGAGTCAATAATTCTGTCAACAAATTTCAGTGGGGTAACGATGGCCTCTCTCAAAAGGTATTCGCTCAGCATATCGTCGGTAGTATTCAAGTGGCCGATTTGAGTAGAGACAAGAATGATGAAATGACTTATGCAGTCTGTAGTCGATTGGATCACCCACTTGATCAACTACGTTCTTATGTAGTTCCTCCAATGGAATTTGATTCTCTCTGGAATAACGACACTTGAAAGAAAATCCATTTTATTCTAAACGTTCTAGAACTAATTGTTTTTACCTTCTTCTCGAAATACCAGATAAGAATAAATTTGGATTTATGGAGCAACATACTAAACATTCTACTTTACTTTTTGAATTTCATTTAAAATGTATTAAAAAATGCTTAATTCAAATGTATTCAAAAAAGCAGTGGAAAATTTTAGAAAATTTATTTCATCCACAGTTACATTTCCCGATTCCCTGAAGATTGACTAAAAATTCCAAAAATAAAAATGTGTAGAGTTATACATTACAAATATTGTAAAACCAAATATTTGAGAATGATGAATCAATTTATTTGGAATTTTCCAAAAAAAATGTGTGGATTTATACATTACAAATATTGTAAAACCAAATATTTGAGAATGATGAATCAATTTATGTGTAAAAGAAAAAATGGTTTCAACTATCTAAAAAAATATTTATAATTAAATTTAGATGATAGTCTGATAGCAAATGGACAAAAATCACTAATCTTAAAATATTTAACTTTCTTCATTTTTTCACACAAAGTGGAAAGAGCAAAGCCCAAAGAGGAGTGGACAGCTTAGACTGGGTTTAAGTAAAGAAGAAAAACTCTAAAATAAGAATGAGAACCATCTATTTCATCTGGTAAATGGGATGAAGTTTCTCTGTTTACATAGCAAAAGATTCAGACCAAATGAGAACATATCTTCTTGTTAAATTTTCTGATGCTTTTAAGTGTAAGAATGAAAAGTACTTTGCACATTGTTAAATTTCCTGATGCTTTTAAGGGTGAGAATGAAAACTGCTTTGCACATTGTTCTGTGTTAGAGAATGAAAACTACTTTGCACATTGTTCTGTGTTAGATTGCATGTTCATGAATTTCAGATGGCAGATATATTGAACTACTGAATGTGAGGATTTTATCGAGAGTTCAATGGCATCTGTTTTTGTGCATTAATCCTTCAAGGCAGATCCTTAATGGGACGACGAGGATCACATTTTATGTTTATTAGGTCATTATTGGAAAGGCGTTGGAAAGTTAATCTACATTATTTGTTGTTTTGGATAATAGGGTTAGAGAAAATGTTAGCGTAAGGTTGAAACATGGTATGTTATCTTAATTTTAAGATTTAACTGTGTATTTAAATATTAAAAACACATTTTTTATAAATAAATATAAAGGGCCATCTTTAACTGGATAGTACATTCGGGTCAATCCACATTCAAATTAATCTCACGTAATATTAAGTTAGTCAATGTTTTGATGTTGTATTAATCATGTAACAGCAATACAACAAACCATACACAATGACCCTCTATATTAAGTTGGTCAATGTTTTGATGTTGTATTAATCATGTAACAGCAACACAACAAACCATACACCAATGACCCTTTACAGATCACCTATGTGATGGTTCAAGGCATTGTTTAGGGTGAATTCGGGGATTTTTGTTTAGGACCTAGGATCTTGGTTTTCCTCTCTCAATTGTGTGAGGCATTTATGGGTGTAATTTTTTTTATGATATTCATATTCGAAATCAAATGACAAAGATCCCCTACAATGTCAAGGATTTTATCATAAAGCTTGAGAAAAATAATCTTTATATAGGGCATTTCATCATAAAACTTGAGACAAATAATCTTCATATAGGGCATACATAATTTGAGTTCCTTCTCTAATCTTTAAGATTTAACTGTGAATATAAATATTAAAGGGCCATCTTTAACTCGATATTAGATCGGGTCAATCCACATTCAAATTAATCTCATGCAATATTAAGTTGGTCAATGTTTTGATGTTGTATTAATCATGTAACAACAACACAACAAACCATACACCAATGACCCTCTAGAGATCACCTATGTGATGCTTCAAGGCATTATATAGGGTGAATTCGAGGATTTTTGTTTAGGACTTAGGATCTTTGTTTTCCTCTCTCAATTTTGTAAGAGGCATTTATGGTGTAAAAAAAAATTGATGGTATTCATATTCAAAATCAAATGACAAAGATCCCCTATACTGTGGTCGTTCAAGGATTCTATCATAAGGCTTGAGACAAATAATCTTTATATAGGGCATACATAATTTGCATTCCTTCTCTAACCATGGTCAAGGCCTTGAGACCAATTCATGGTTCAAAAAACATCATAATGGAAGCCATATCTACTAAAGACATCTTGTGTGATATTTTTAGGTCTTATTTATGGTTCTCTAGCTGAAAACATTTCAATTAGGGCCTATCTATATATTATTTTCATCCTTTGAGCATCATAAAGGCCCAAAGAACCCTCCCTAGCATGAAAAACCTATTAACGCCATCCATATTCATAACCATAGGCGAAGGACTGCCTCCAACTGTGCTTAGTTGCAAAACTCTTCATGTAGGTCCTAAGGGACTTATTTTCCATCCATGACCATGATCAAGAACTCTAGACCCATCTATGGCGTGTAAAACCTCCTATTGGAAACCATATCCTACCAAAAGAGAAAAAAACTCCTAAAGACGACCAATGTGGCAGTTCAAGGCCTTGTGTTTGATCTAGAGAAGCTTCTTTTAGGGCCTAATGCCCTTGGTTTCCTCCCTCGGCCATGGTAAAGGCTCTAAGATCGATTCTTGTTTTACAAGACCTATTATTGGCAACTAAGTAATCAATCGAAGGTGAAAGACCCCTTACTAAGGTCACGAGTCATAGTTTAAGTACACATTTATACTTCCTAGACTGAGAATCTTCATATTGGAGGTATGACACATGTTTTCTTTCTCTAACCATATTTAAGGCCCTATGGACACTCTATGGTGCATAAACCTCCTAATATCACCATATCCCATATGGAGACCAAATTTTCTATGAAGAGGAACTATGGTATATTTTTAGACGTGTTCATCATTTTTCAGCATGATATGCTTCATTTAAGGAATAGTGCACTAGTTTTCCTCCCTCCACCATGGTAAAGGGTCCAAGACCGATTATGGGTATGCAAAAACTACCAATGGCACATTTCTTGTCAGAGTCCAAAGACTCTATACATAGGTCATATGTGGTAGTTCAACAACTCATTCATAGTTCCAAAATCGAAGAAGCTTAATATAAATCTCAAGGTACTATCTTCCATGTTTCCATGATCATACCCAAGGCCTCAAAAGGTATATATTGTGTGAAAAAGATCCTAATTGAGCTAATATAAAATCCGAAGGCCGAAGATCATGCTAGGAGGATCTATATAGTGGTTTGAGGCCTTGTTCATGGTGCTTGAGCTCAAGAATATTTATTTAGGGCCTAATAGCCTTGTCCTCCTCCCACACCCATTGTGAAGGTCTTAAGACACATTCTTAGTGTGTAATACATACTAATGGTGTCCATATTCTCTTGTATAAGTTGAACATCCCCTACATTGGTCCTGTGTGTTAGTTCAAAAATGTTTTCATTGTGTTGAGGGTCAAGAACTTTCTTATAGTGCCTAACACACTTGTTTTTATTTCCTAGCCATTCTCAAGGCCTTGAGACCCCTCTATGTTGTATAAAAACTTCTAATGGTGACCATGCCACACTGGAAGGCCAAATATCCCATAGATAGGGTTGATGTGGTCATTATAATCTTCACTTATGTTCTTTAAGCCCAACAACCATGGTTTAGGGCCCAAGGCACTTGTTTTCCTCCTCTGAGCATAGTGAAGGCTGCAAAACCAATTCCATATACATGATCAAGGCCAAGGATTTCCAACATCGCCTTGTTTCATTGTTCTATATGTGATTCATGCAACTTAATCTCAATAAATTTCAAAAATTCCTTAAGGATAAGGGTTTTTTCCATTAAGGGAGATAATGGTTATAAGGTTTAAAGGTTATATACATGAGTGATTAATGTATGTAGAAGTGATATGGATTCATATCTATTAGTTTTATGGGTAATGCGTTAGGCCTTACAATTATTAGAGGTTATGGATTAAGGTTTAAATGGTTGGAGATTATTTGGATTAAAGGTTTTATGAATTAAGGTAAAAGTTCATATAAGGATTTATGAATAATCATTGGGAATATAAAATGTACATATTATGAAATCTGTGCATGCTATTTTTAGTTAAAAAACAAAAATTTCATCAAACATCGCATCAATCTTGTAAAAAAACTATGAAACTATGAATATTAGCATACATATGGAGGGAAAACCATTGTTATAAACATTTTTTAATATTTTAGTGTGATTTGAGGGATATTTATTTATTTCTTCTTATCAATCCTTGTGAACATGGCAAACATGCATAGTCAATTAAGAAAATCTTTGAGGAGAGCACAATCGATGATAAAAAAAACTTATTGAAGGAATAGAGAAAGCAAGGTCAGGTAACAAAATCTGAATTGGGTATAGTTCAAGAAATTCAGAGGAAGAATAGTTATACTCCCTATCACGTACAAATCCCACTAGTGACATGTTTTTAATTCATGAGACAAATATAGTTGAGTATCTTTGTGAGCTATGGGGATTATCTCACCCTTTCCTATAGGCTAGAGGGTGGGGTACATCATTACATGTAAAAGAAAAATGCTACATATGGAACATTGTTAGCATCAATGAGTCATTGCATCAGTTCTTAACAAAACATATACCATAGTTGATCCTACTCCATCGTGCTGTGAAATTTGTATTGTTTCAACATAGGTTATTTAAATTTCTACATGAAGAATACCTTCAACAATTGCTTCATCAACTTAATTTCTTCATTATGAGCAAGCAATTGCACCTTTACTAAGATATAATTATATAGATTATGAAATCAGAGTTGTAGTATGTACACATCCTCCTAATGAAGTGATCCAGGTTGATATCGGTGGCTACCCACCTATTCCACTGGCTCGAAGAACAATTTTCTATTTTGGCAATTTGTTACACTTTTCCGAGTCCCAAACTTATAGGGTTCTTTTGAGGCCCTAAACGATGTTTTTTGTTGGAATTTTTGGGGGCAACCCCTAGACCCCCAAAATTTTAGGGGTCTAGGGGTTGCCCCCAAAAATTCCAACAAAAAACATCGTTTAGGGCCCCAAAAGAACCAGACAAATTTATGGTCTAGTGTTCGTCAGGTACATCAGCGATCCAATAATCTATCTGTACAATGTGGCACCAATTAATTCTGACGAAGTGTCGACCAATAGCTTCAGCTTCGCTTCCATGGGTGTATTCATGGAATTGCATTCCAACATGTCGAATCTCTTTAGGATTTCGACTGCATAGTTCCCTTGGTTAAGGGAGATCCTTTATGGACTCTGCCATACTTCAAGACCTAATAAATAATGCATTAGACCAAGGTCTTTCATTTCAAATTCTGAGGCAAGTCTCTTCTTACATTCAGTGATGAGATTTTCTTCTCCGGTTAAGAATAAGTCATCCACATATATTAGTAATATTACTAGCTCATCGTTCATAACCTTAAAGTAGAGGTTAGAATATTCTTTACTCTTGGTAAAGCCCAAGCTCATCAGAAAGATGTCTATTCGGCCATACCAAGCTCTAGGAGCTTGCTTCAATCTGTACAATGCTTTTTTCAAGCTGCAGACATCAGACTTCCTGTCTTCAACTTCAAATCCTTGAGGTTGCTCTATATACACTTCCTCTTCCATGACACCATTTAAGAAATTTGTCTTCACATCCATCTAGTGTAACTTCCACTTCATCTTAGTTGCAAGATCTATGATGGTTTTGATCGAAGTGTATCTGGCTACAAGAGAAAATGTCTCTTCATAGTCAATGCATTCTTTTTGAGAAAAGCCACGAGGTACAAATCTTTCTTGATATTTCTAAATACTTCCATCAACAACATGTTTTATTTTGAAGATCCATTTGTAGGATGCCACATCTTTACTCTTTGGTATGGGAACAATTTTCCATACTTCGTTCTTTATTATGGATTGGTATTCCTCTGTCATGGCATCTGCCCATTATTTTCTCTGAATGTCTTCTTCAAAGAAGGTAGGATCCTCCTCTAGAAGATCACACATCAAAGCTGTATAACTGGAGAATGGATTTGGTATTTCACATGTCTCGTAGTTACTTTGGGAGCACCATACTTCTCTCCATCTTGAATAAGCACTCTAGCCCAAGATGGCTTAATTTTATGGAGGATCATCATCTGAGGAGGTTCTTGAACATCTGATATATCATCGTCTTCTAGAATTTCCTCATCAGGGGAAGTTACGACTTCCCTCACTAGTTTTGAGGCTCTGGCAACCTCCCTCACTCAAGTTCTGGGGATTACGGGTCCTCTACATATACTTCAAGCTAGCATCTTCTTGATTTCTTGAGCGCTGCATCTTCATCAATGGTCACATCCTTGCTGATCTCAATGTGATGGTGACCTAGTATATAGATTCTGAAGGCCTTGGAGACTTCACAGTATCCCACAAATATTCCCTTCTTTCTTGAAGGTTCCAACTTGTTTCTCTTCTCTTTCGGTATATGATTAAATAATCTGCTGCCAAATATTTTGAGATTGCTTACCTCTGGCTTCTTTCCGGTGAACATCTCTTCCGGGGTTTTCAGCCCAAATGCATTATGGGACAATCAACTCTACACATATACAACTGCCATTGTTGCTTCTACCCATAGACATATAGGAAGATCTTGATCATGGATCATATTCTTCACAACTTCCATTATCATTCTGTCCTTTCATTCAGCTACACCATTTTGTTGGGGATTATAGGGAGTAGTGAGTTCCCTCTTGATCCCAACATCTTTGAAAAAGTTCACAAACTCTTTTGAGGTATATTCTCCTCCATTATATGACCTGAGTATCTTAATCTTCCTTTCAGAAAGGTTCTCTATCAAGGCTTTGAATTCCTTGAACTTGTTGAACACTTCATCT
>SNQJ01S0025949.1:174673-185596 GCA_010110895.2 Picea sitchensis
CTTTGCATTTCAATAGATAACAATAGCATAACACAAGATCACTGAGAAATACACAATCACAAGAGACACAACATTTATCCTGGGAAACCCTCTAGGGGAAGAAAACCCAACAAAAATTCCTTATTATAGATAGCCAATACAATTCCAAGAGATAACTCAAGCTAATACAGAATATCCTTTTACAATAGATGACATGATCAAACCACAATGGCGATCAATCCAATGAATAATATATCAAATAATAATAATAAGAATACACTTTGCATTACATTATTTCAACAACTAGTCGACTAGAGCTGACAGTCGAATTCTAAAATAGTTGGTCGATTGTGGTAGTAAGAAATAAAAGTCGGACGAAGTATCTGCTAACCGACTGACCTAAGAAGTTAGGTAGTTACAACGTCCTGGTAACTAGACATATAAGAATATAGATAGAGAAGCATAGAGAGAATCTAATAGCTCTCTATGAGATATTGTATACATTATACTACATTATTATATCCTTTAATAAATACATAGCTTTGGGCTCTCACTACTTATGTATGTCTTTGTCTATATGTATATGTGTATCTTCTATGATGCTTATGTATGGACTATTGGTAACTCTCCCTACTTTCCCCTAGTCTACAATAGATGTGTACATACAGCTATCACAATAGTAACCAAATTGTATGCACTATTTAAACTAGCATGTGTTACAATATTTTCATGTTCTAACATATCAACACTTGCATTTCTAAAAATATATTTATCTTAGGTTTAGTTCCTTATGCTCATTCTTGATTCTCTCATAGAATTGTGTCTATTACATGTCAAGAACATGTTTAAACTAGGGTTCATGGTCACTATAACTTCTTCTCAAAATTATAAAATACTTATGATTAGATGAAGGTGTGGTATTTTCATGCCAAAGATTCTAGACTAGTCCTATAATGAATTCAATTAACCTCATGTTAGAATGAGTAATCCTACGAATCCAAATAATCTATTTGACCTGGGTTTTAAAGAATAAATCTCTTTTGATACAATACTTTTGATAGGTTATATGAGCTAGTTTATAATGATTAGATGTGTATGTGAGTAAATAACATTTCCTTGTACGCTTGTTTACAATCAATTCTAACAATACATTATCAGTTGCAATATGATATTTTGAACAAGTATTTGTTCTATTTGTATTAAAAGTAGCCTAGATATTTCTAACAATATGATTAGTGGACTCTAAAATTTTAACTATCCTTAGGCCAAGAATTTTCTTAACAGTAGCTAAATTGTGTGATTTTGAGAAGCCCAAAAATAGCTAACATTGACATGCATCATTTTTCAATTCAAAATAATCTTTAATAAAAAAGTTTGGACTTCCAACAAATATTTCATTTAGGTAAATTACCTTCAAGGGTTGATAGAGAACTTTCATCCACATGAAAATGTTTAAGAGTTATTTTTCTTGCATTAGATGCATGAGGTAAGGAAAGTGGACCCTGCATTTGGAACCCAACACCATGACATTGCATAAATTCGTAGGAGATCAGAGCACTTCATTCATGTAATGGTTAAGATTAGGAGTGCACTAGACATTTTGGTGGTCTGTATGAAGAACATATAATTGTCCATCATGAGCTTGCACCACATGATCCTCTTCACCAAAATATTCCTCAAAATTTGGTTGCCTAATTTCTCCTTCTACATACTCACAATCTTGCAAAATTTTCGTGTCTTTTTTAATGAAAATATAATTTGTTGATGGAACATTAGTTCGAGGTTGAATTAATGTTGGAATTATAATTCCCTCCACGAGAGACATATGATTGACTTGTACAATGACATATAAATCATTGTCAAAATTATTATGGAAGGAATTGAGGTTGCCCATAATGGATGCCTATGTTCTTCAATACAGATTCTTTCCTTTTCCCTTAGTTCACTAAATTTTTCAAGGGAATGCTCCTTCCCATATAATGACATTCTTTCTTCATTTTGTCTATTCCCATCTTTGCAAGAATTGACCAAAACAAGGACTTGAAAAAAATTGTCTTCCTTATCAAACAAAACACTAAAAATATATGGCACCAGTTTTATTTCAAGGGAAATGTTTGTATTCTTGCATATGGACATTTCTTTTCAGAGAAAATATGTTTGGGACTTGTGTTTTGTTTCCTTACAAAGGTAGGAATGTGTGCATATTATTCTCATGCATGCATTAATAACACGTGTGTGTTAATAGTGCATGCATGTTCTTGTTACAATAGATGAAAAATTGACTACTATAACATTACTTAGCTATATCTATCAATAGGGTGACCTTCAAATCAAGCCTAAACATGATCATTGAGGTAAGAAAGGGCGTTCACTAGACATGGTTCCAGATTCCTAAGAATTTTGAAGGGCTTAACCAAGGGCCTTAATCCCTAATTTAACCTTCTTAACATGAAGAACCATGAAAAAACACTAGAAACAACAACAGACGCCCTGCCTAGAGTGTTTTTCCTTAGGATTTGGATATGGGTGTCATTAAAATGTTCCATGCATCATGGATGGGCCTTGATTCCTTAACCATATTCATGGTAGGAAAACATCCTTAGGCCCTTAACATTACTCTATAGAGAGAAACAAGAGCCTCTATACCTAAACCTATATTTTTAGACTCAAGAGATATGTACAAATCCTCTAACCTCTACATAATATGATGTCTCGTGGTTAAGAAACATCTCCAAGGGTTGAGTGGGAACCATAAATAGGTTACTTGTACACCAATAATGTGTCTATAGGTTTATCCATGTAACATGAGGAGAGTAATATGCCTTGTCCCCTAAATTATTCTTTCAGGGTTCAATCACCATGAAGAACACCTACTACCCATAAACCTTCTATGGTTATAATGTTGAAATAACCTATAATAACCACACAAAACTCTTACATGTTATCTCTATGCTATTAGAGGAATACATGTGTCATGATTAAACCAAAACAAATGACTTGCATGAGAATATTTCTCATGCCCACAACATGAATCATTTATTTGGACATGGTTAGGTTTCTTTAGCGTCTGAGTGGGATACCAATACCACGAGTAGTTTTTGTGCA
The DNA here is from genome assembly GCA_010110895.2 of Picea sitchensis. Lineage (NCBI taxonomy): Eukaryota > Viridiplantae > Streptophyta > Pinopsida > Pinales > Pinaceae > Picea > Picea sitchensis. Next base: position 177,758 of record SNQJ01S0025949.1, read on the forward strand.
CTATAAATGGTGTTTAAGGTTTAAACATGGTAAGGGAGGAAAGAAGAGGCTTAATCTCTAAACAAAGCTATTGTGGAGCTCTAATGTTATCGTTAGATACGGAAAACACTTGTTCATTTGTCCATAGACATGTGATTTCCAACTGAGTAAGATGGCTTGAGATTGAATGATCACTTATTATATGTGTTTCCCTATTTAAACTAAACATAGCAATAATGGTAAAGGATAAAGTTTATTTTATTAGAGTTTTATTGGTGTTTTACTCTAGGGTGTAGGCTAACAAGATAATGGTCTATTTTCCAACATAAAAGATGGAAACATAATCATGTTTTTATCTATAGGATAGTAAGCCTCCTATTTGATTCTTGATTTATTATATATGTTTATGTTTTGGGTTGTTATGTTCTTTTTTATGTAGCGTGTAGAGTAGTGGGTTTCCTATATATAACTATTGAGAGTTGCAAGTGCTTGTAAGAGTGTTTCCATTTCTCTTGTGAATTCATAGAATATGATTGTGTAAGACTTCTTTCTTCCAAGGAAAACTGTCTATGATCTCATATTTCTACTTAGATTTGTTGGATGGAGAGCGGCCCAATCACAAACCGTAATAATAGCTAATAATGTTGAAGGACTCAATTGAATTTGATATTGTGATTGATGGCTTTCCCATCAACAACATGGCCTAGCTAGGTGATTGAACTGATTAAACTAACCATTAGAACTAAAAAAATGTTTGAATTATCTCATCACGCCTTCAGGCACTTGAAGTGAGATTGAAATTGATGATACATTGTCAACTCTAATTAGTCCACCACCCCCGAATATATAAGAAGAAGAGGAAAATAAAAATAAAAATCACAACCTAGTTTTGATTTTATATAAAGGATAAGAACTTCTCCTATATATATAGACTTTACCTAAAAGTATTCCTTATTAAACCAATAGGCGCCCCCCATATGGGAATTGATGGTTGAATCAGTCTTTTAATTACAAATTTCAATATGATGGTTAAGAATTAATGATGTTGGAATATTCTTAGTCTTACACTCAAATCAATGAATGAGATTTAATGTTATTAACTTCCTTGCATTTCTGAATGCATCTGTTTCCTTGTTTACTTTTTCACATTTCATTAATATGCTTAAGGAATTACTACGCTAACCACTCAGTGCCACATTTAACTAATTAAGGATTAATCAATCTATATAGAATGTTCATTGTGACGTTCAATTATTTAACAGGATTAATATATAGAGCAATGGCCAATTTTATTTTGGGATATCAAGCGTTACCAGACAGTGGTAGTTGGATGCATCAATACGATAATTTCATATACACATGAATATACATTAATTCAAGAGTAGTGACCACATTTTTTTGGATATCAAGTGTTACCACGTGGATGCATTTCGGTTAAGGCAGTGATAGTTGGACGCATGGTAGTTAACGCAACGATACACATACCCAGACCACATGCTAAATCTACCCAGACTCTACTGTAAAAAATATTGAAAGGCCTGCATTGTAGACTATAGTTGTCTCTTGTTCCATCAGAAGCTTGCAACCGACATATTTTTTCTCCCATCCCATGGCCTGTAAATCTGCGATTGATTGTGATTTACAATATGTAACGGATATATCTTGTTCTAATTTGTTTTTTTTTTGTTTCTGAATACTTTTTCCTTATAGTATTTTTAAATTGCTTCGTATGATCACAGTGGAAGAAGAAGAAGTGAATGAGGAGGCTCAAAAGGAAGCGCTGGAAGATGAGACATATATCTAAGTAACTTAACATTCGAGGATGTTCTAGAAATATAGCTTTGGATGTTGGAGACCTCTATTGTTTTTTATTTAGTTTTGGATGGTGTGCATTGTATCCTTTGTTGTGGTGGAGAATGCAATTTTTTGAATTGTATTAATGTAATGTATCATGCCCATATCAATTTTGTATCATGCCTATAAGAAAGTTTTAAATAAAAGTCTCCATAGTAGCTCTTGACATACTGTAGAGTTTGTTGTACTTGTTCATAACCAACGACGAAGCCAGGTTGCCCTTGAGCCACAATATCTGTATAGGGATGTTAAAATTGAACATTTTAGACTCACAACATGCGAGAATACGGACATATGAAGTCGCAATAAATTCTTTCACTTACAGGACGAAATTCATTATTCTTTGAGCCCTTCAATTTTTAATTTTTATTCTGCAAATCTAACGTTATTTTTTAAATGTTAAAAAAAATAAATGAAATTTTTAATACAAAACCCTAACTTAAATTGAACGCTTTCTTGGACCAAAACCTTAACCCTAATTTTTTAATAGACCTAAAATACAAATCTAATGTTATGTTTCAAATGTTAAAAAAAATAAAAAAATCTTAATACAAAACCCTAACCTAAAGTTAACGCTTTCCTGGACCAAAACCTTAACCCTAATTTTTAGTAGACCTAAATTGCATGCCTATCAGCGTTATCCTTCCATAGATCATGTGGATGTGCTAGTTTAAATATAGGTAGGTCCACCAGGTGCCGTTTGTTTGGGTTGATAAAGTAAGGAAAGACGTTGTCTAACGTTTTTTCATATTTGGATGTAATTTTGCAAGTGGAATTGTAATTTTTTTTGTTGTTTAAATTATATTTCAGAATGTATAAATGTATAAATGTATTTAAAGTGTTGAAAAATTTGTGGGATATTTTGATTATACAGATTTCACCATTCAAATATGATATGCAGATTTAACAATTATTTCTCAAATTTATCTCATAATATCTTCTAAAAAACAAAACATAAAACCTTTAAATTACATATAAAAATATATAAAAAAAAAAATGATAAATTATTCGAGTTAAATAAATATATTATTTTACTGGCATAATTAAATTATTGAATGAAGACATTATCCATCTTATCTAGGAAACACAATTATTAAGTTTTTATTAAATCAAATTATTAAGTTTTTATTAAATCTCGTCTACGGGAAATAAGTTGTTATTCCATTCAATCTAGTCTACAGGAAATAAGTTGTTATTCCCTTGCACTTCTGGATCAACTTCGACAGGGTTGTTGTTGTAGAAAAAATTGACAACAGTAACAGTATGAACGAATGATTGTCCCATTTGAACAAGATAGAGGAAGGAAGAATAATCGCAATGCATCATCAATAGGTCTAAGAGAAATAGAAGAAAGAATGGCATGAATGACATATAGAGAAAAAAAATATAAAAAAAGGAGATTTAGTTTTGGTGTATAAAAGTAGTATAAAAGGAAAACTAAGAAAACTAGAGACAACATGGCTTGGGCCATATGTCTTCAAAGATATTCGATCAACCGAAGCATTCCAATTCATAACATTGTCGGTGCACCCATTCAAAGAATTAATTAATGGTATATGTCTAAAAAAGTATCACCCTTGAAGAACAAGAACCCTGTTGGAAAAATCTAGTAGGGAAATTCCAATAGGGAGGTAAATCTGGCATTGTGGTCGAAGTCAGAACAATATTGACTAATCATGTTCTTATGAAAATAAACCCTTCTTATGTTATAAAAACAAAATTCGGTTATCAAAAATTCAGGTAGAGAAAACTGTCAATGAAACTTTAAGTATTAAAGACCCATTAAAGCATCAAAGAGAAAGCAATAAATAATGACGATGGAAAGAGGAAGAAGTTTCTGGTCAAGCCCGAGACAAATAAGACGAAGACATGATTGACATACCACTCCATCACTTGACCTAAGGAAAATAATGATGAAAATAAAATCAAGTGATCAAGACAGATCGACATCAGGCGAGCGGGGATCAAGCGAGCACAAGAACCATCAATATCATCCATACATTGTAAGGCATAGTAAACTGGAGAAGTGAATAAGTCACTAGGAACATTGACTAAGTCGCACCAACAAAAAAAATCCTAACAAGTCAAGAACAATAGTCAGATGACCCATATATCAACTGTGCATTAATAGAGGAGATCTCATCGATTGAGCTTGAGAAAATATCGAACAAGGAAACGTCAACAAGTGTACATAAGATGCATTCAATTTGTGCCATAAAGCATTGACAATAATAATAGACATATTACTGAACAATGCAGATGATCGTCCCACAAAAAAATCAGATTCTCTTGACACATACAAACAATTATTTGAGATTTTCCATGATTAACGCATAATGAGGATCACATGAGTTCCAGTTTAGCACTAACATAGATGTCCACTCACACAAAGTTCTCTAACTCCTCAACAATCATAACTACAACTCACAAACTCATGAATCATCTGATTGGGACAAACAATATCTATTCACAAGACGACAATGATTTGGCACATACACTCATACCAATGATAAGTGTCTCGGTCATAAAGGAAAATGACCATCATCGACCCTGCACTTCTATATCTTAGGATATTGAGGCATGTACAAAATATTCTGCCATCACCTAGATTACCTTCCATATCACAACTCTATATAATAGAGCTCAAGAATGGGGAATACCCACTTTGTAAATAGTTAATTTATAAAACATAGACCATGGGGTTGGAGAACTTAGTAGATGATGACCCCCCAGAATGAAACCTTTAGAAATAAGAAGTGGATTAGCCATCCTGGTTACAGATGTTATATGAAGAAATTCACCACCCCATAAGGCCACAAATGATCCTTTACTGGTTCAATCGATGAAATCTTAGAGGAAGAAGATAATTCGATAATCATCCCAATGAATATTGAGGGAAGCCACAGTCCATTTCAGGTTACTAGACTAGAGCGTAGAAAGAAAATGTCAAAAGATCATTTCAAGTAACAATTTTCTATGAGAAGAAATAATTGTGGACTCAAAACCAAGGATTCTCTTAAAATAAGGACTTCAGTATGTTCGGAAGCGACACAAAGGGAATGTCCTGTTTACAAGAAGATAACATATTTATCTCAACAGGCATAGAAATATGACCAACACATTAGTTCCACAGAAAACAAGACAAGTCAACCCAACAAGTGGCGGAATTCCAGGCGAAGCAGATTGGTCAAATACAACACCTTCAGTGGGTCCCGCACATGCAAATTTTGTCTCTTACTTTTCTTATTCTTTCCGTCTTCTATTTCTCAATATTGTAATCAAGTTTGTAAAGTTGATACTCCCCACTCTCTCGGGACGAGAAAGGAATTGAGGTGGGGTGAGATGTTGTAGGGGCTAGTGTTAATGTTTAAGCCATTATTATAGTTCTTTACATTTCAATAGATAACAATATCATAACACAAGATCACTGAAAAATACACAATCACAAGAGACACAACATTTATCCTGGGAAATCCTCTAGGGGACGAAAACCCAGCAAAACTTGCCTATTATAGATAGCCAATACAATGGGAAGAGATAACTCAAGCTAATACAGAATATCTTCTCCCAAAGATGCACCACTCTCTCTCTCTCTCTTCTCCCACTGCAATTCCAAAACTTGTCTCTCAATGAGAAAGTGAGGTGTGTGTCTAAGTGAGGTGCTAGCCTCCCTATTTATACAAATTTGGCACGTGTGAAGTGTCTCTTCATTGGCAGGGCCAAATTCTCAAATTGGGTGGTTATAACCACCTTTATTATATTTCTAGGCCTCTTTGATATATTCTGGGGATGACTTCTTCTTTTGACTTTTACAATTATACTATGACGAATCCACAAAAGAGGATTTGGTCCTTTTACAATAACCGACATGATCAATCCGCAATGGGGATTGATCCGATGAATAATATATCAAATAATAATGATGCAACCCCACTCTCACAGCAGCCGGTCACTCCTCCAAGACCTTCTACAACTCGGCCCGAAGAGTCAACAACCCTTCCAACTCTCTCGGGAGTTCTTTCCCCACAGTACACTTCTCGACGATCTCCCTTTCGCCAGTCGGGAAATCGGGTTTCGCGGATTCACGAACCTTGGGTGCACTTCCCGTGCAATATGAAACTCTGACTCCCGATCCCCGATGTCAATAGTCAACACTCCTGTGCATCGGGGATTTCCCTATCGGAAAATCGGCAGATGAAAAGGGGTGATTTACTCACCTCTCAGTACCCCGAACGCCGATGTGCGGTGCCACGTGTCGTCCTCCGCTCCGTCTCCGTGGGACCCATCGCAACTCGGGACTTCGCTGTTTCTCCGTGCTCCCTTCGACCTTGAGAACGCCGAAGTGCTGAGTCCCGACTCCCCGGGATCTCATGCCACCTGTCCCTCCGATGATCGACGGCTCCGATTAAATCAGGGAATCGCAACTCGCGAGTTCGACATGCATGCAACTCTTTCACTCACCAACCCCGATATACCGATATGCAATGGCAAAAGGACTCCTCCGTGCGCCTGCGAGTTAACTCCCTCGCAGCTCCTCCATGATCTGACGGTCTGCGGGGTTTGAAAGATTGGCTCGACAGCTTCAAGTCGTCGATTCTCTTCCCCTTGAAGAGTTCTCCGCTTTACCACCTTCACCTGTGTAAGCGAAGGAAAGGAACTAAACCTCCTGAGCTTTTACGGCTTCTGGGTTCCTTCTGGAAACTCCCTGCACGCACTCTTCGTGGCTCTACTTCAAACACACTAAGTGTTTAAGTCTCCTCGACCTTGCGCACTCTTGCAGCAACAGTCTATCAATGCCCTAGCTCGGAATCACAATCCTGAGACCTTGTCCATCTTGCACAACCCTGGCACGGCTCTAACACCCAAATTCACTATGGGCAAACGAGAACAAGAGTTTAACTGCTTAGCCTCCTCAACGCACTCTATGCGGAGGAATTCAACTGCACTCTATGCAGGAATCTTCTGGCTCAAACAGAGAAACAATTGAAACTCATTTCTCATTCTCTCAGGTTTCGAACCTGATATGCTATCACATAAGCAACATATAGAAGGTAAGCATAAAGAGAAGCAAGTATGCAACAACATAACATCAACAACACACACAATTCAAACACAGCCATGGAATTGAATCAAGGGTTTTCTTCTATTAATTCAATCTGTACATGGGTGTTCTTCACAAGTTCTCTGCTTGCTCTTTTCTCTCTTGCTCCTCTCTGCTAATGCTGAATAATAATTTTTATTATACAAGGAGGGTGCCTATATTCGTTTTCCCTCCTGGAAATGGAACTGTCTAATCTACAGCTAACCCTATCTACCATCATTTAAAACTGTTAAATGCCTTCTTATCTACATTACATTACAAGTGCGCTTCATATGAATGCATTCGTTCAAACGACGATGCAACAATCTTTTCAAAGTAATTCAAAAAGGTATGCGCTGGTGTTGTCCAGCTATTCTTCTCTTTCCTCCACGCTGGCTCACGTCATGACGTCGTAGATGCTCCTGCATCANACTCCTTGGATCGGAAGATTTCATGGGCTCCTGTCCATGAGCTCCTGCACAGTCCGACCATGCTTCTGAATCACTGCTTTTGTTTCCCAGCTGGCATCCTCCACTGGGTGATTTTTCCATTTCACCAGGTACTCCAAATATTGCTTTCTCCTGGTCTTCCTTCCAATTCTTTTATCCAGTATGCACTCCATCTCTGGCTTCTGTGCAACTGACAATTGCTTCTGCCACTGGACCACTGGTTCCTCGGTTCCAGTGTCTGCTGGATCAGTCCTGTATGGGTATAAGTCCGAAATATTGAAAATCGGAGATATCCCGATGCCCTCTGGAAACTCAAGCTAATATGCATTTTCACCAAATTTCTTCAGGACTCTGCACAGTCCAATCCTCTTCATCTTGAGCTTGTTATACGTCCCCCTTGGGAACCTTTCCTTCCTCAGGTGCGCTAGAACCATGTCCCCAACTTCAAACTGAAGTTGTCTTTTCCTCTGATCGGCT
>SNQJ01S0025949.1:214222-235976 GCA_010110895.2 Picea sitchensis
AGTAAGAAATTTAATTTATTCAAGAAAAAAAAATTCGTTGGAATAAAATTAAAAAAAAAAAAGGGAATTAATTGTTTTATCTTTTTGATAATTTAAAATATACTAATTAAGTGAGAAAATGAAAAAAGGGTTAATTTGCACACCTTCCTTTTTGAGTTCTAATTAAAAAGGGGAAAGAGGGAAAATCTAAAATATTAGGAACCTAGGAAAATAGGTAAACATAAAAAGGGAAAAAGGGAACATAGGGGAAAAAATGGAAAGTCAAACTTAGTAAAGTATCTACCATTTAAGAGATTTATAATTTAAACTGAACTAGCAATTTAATGGTGGGGAAAGTCATTAAAACCTGTAAGAGAATTTGGGGACATCTATGAGTGATTCTAGGAGTAACTCTAGGTGGGTGAGGGAAATAAAGATAATTAATTAATTAAAGAAATTAATTTATGGAAGAATGAAGGGGATGGGTGACACTTGTACAGGGAGGAATTTTTAGAAATTAAATTTTAAAAACATAACTAAACAAAAAAATTTGAAAGTAAGGAACCATGAAACTCTATATAATGAAGGGAGGAGATGGAGGTTGGAGGTCTTATGTTTGCGTAACATTACGCTGCAGAAATATCTACTTGACTGACTTAACTTGTGGGAGTTGGGATACCTAGCTCGGTGAGGAGTTGTAGCTCGACCTTGCGAGGCGAGTTGGGATCTAGTGAAAATCTCTGGATAATGAGTGTGTGGCCCCTTTGCTGCTCGGGGGGCTAAGGGGGAAGAAGAGTACCCCTAGAATTGGCTGGGAGGTATCGATGTAGTCTCGTCGGTCGACACGCGAGAGTTGCACGGAGCACGCGGGACGTCCACTCCGAATAGGCAACGATACGTTCTCTTCATTTTGTATGGTAAATTGTTTTATAACATATGCTTGAATATGCATTTTACTTGGGTGAGTGAATTGATTGTCTAGATGGTTTTCTGAAATTTTCTTAACCTAGCTCGATGATAGATCGTCTCCCATGGCTTCATTTACCCGCACGTCTTGACCACCTTGTTGTGTTGATTATGACCTTCGTGGTTGTTTAGCCTTCATCCCTAGCTCACCACTCCTTGCCTGAGCAGTCGTCCAGGAGCCTGATCTATGGTCGTCGCCTCAGCGTTAAAAGACCTATGGATCTCAACGCCCTACTTTTTTGTGCGAGGATGATGAGAGAAGGACAAACATGTTAGACGTCTACCCTTAATGTTTCTCCCTGGCTGATTGTTGATTCTGCCATCTGACAACGACCTCTGCGTGTGGATTATCTTGCGTCCTGGTTGGTTTTCTCTATGCCTTGACTGATAGAACCCCTTCAATCATTCCATGACCCTTCCCATTGGTTCCTTGCATTATCTTACCTTTGTTTGAGCTTTATTGGGGTATTCTGGCAATGAAAAATGAAATGAATTCATCTCGGCATTTTACATTGGGTATTCTAGCAATGAAAAATGAAATGAATTCATCTCTTTATTTTACATTGGATATTCTGGCAATGAAAAATGAAATGATTTATGGTCTGCATTTTTATTTTGGGTATTCTGGCAATGGGAAACGAAATGAATTCATCTCTGCATTTTACATTGGGTATTCTGGCAATCAAAAATGAAATGAATTCATCTCTGCATTTTACATTGGGTATTCTGGCAATGAAAAATGAAATGATTTCTGGTCTGCATTTTTATTTTGTATTCTAGCGATGGAAAAGATGAATTATTCTTGTCTGCATTTCGTTTTACCTATGCGGTGATTTTTCCCTTGATGAAGACTTTGTTTTGCTTTAAAATTTTGCTGCCATTTGATTCCTATTAATGCCCACGTTTTTTCTTTTCAATTCATCAAATTTCCTACTGTGAAAGACCACGATTTGGAAATTAAAAACGGACTGTGTTTCATGATGAAATCACCCACGATTTTATCCATTTAAATCACAACATTACTTGTCAGAATGACCACGTTTTTTATAATCAAAAGTTGACTGTGTTGCTGTAGAAATCATCCACGATTTTATCCATTTAAATCAGAACTTTACTTGCTGGAATGACCACTTTTTTTATAATCAAAAGTTGACTATGTTGTTGTAGAAATCACCAACGATTTTATCCATTTAAATCACAACTTTACTTGCTGGAGTAACCACGTTTTTGATAATTAGAAATTGACTGTGTTGCCATCTTAATTGACCACGACTTCCCTTAATCGTTGTTTGAGTTGTTGTTGACTGACCACGAGTTGGTCCTTCTGTAGTTTTGTTTGTCCCTTTTATCCTCCTTCACATTGAACGCATACCCAACGTTCTCTCTGCCAAGATTTAATTACCACAACAATGTTACTGGCCATGTTGATTATCATGTTAACTGCAATAATTAATGATATTTTGTTGCCTTATTAATTACTAGAATAATTGTTGCAGCAATGTTAATGGTTAGCAGCCTCCTTTTTCTTTTAAAGGCCATGTTAAATGCAATATGAAATGCTATATTTTTGCCTTATTAATTGCGAGAACAATTGCTACAACAATGTTATTGGTCAACATATTCCTTATATTGATTAAATGCGAGAGCGAGTTAAATAGTTAACAGTTATATAAATTGCATGGTTATTGCGCTATGAATGGTTATGTTAATAGTCATACAAATTGCCTTGTTAATGTTATGTTAATTGTATGTTAACTAGAATGTTAAATGCCTTGTTATTGCTATATTACTTATTATGAAAACAGTGATGTAAACTATCTTGTTAATGCTATATTAATTGTCATGTAACTGCTATGATAATCACCTTGTTAAATTGCTACAACACTTTTAATAGTTAGTAGTTCCCTTCTCTATGATAGTAGAACGCTAGAATTGTTAGTTCGATCAATATAGCTTGACTACATGTTGAGATTTAATTTCTTATAAGTGCTAATGGTAACATTCCACTTTAAGAATGTTAATGTTGTTATTCAAGTTTATGGCTAGTTGGATGGGGATTCATATTAATATAGAATTGTCCATTTAGGTTGTAATAAATATTAAAATTTGTGTGGTGAGTAAAGACTAGATTGCAAATTTTAGACTTGTTAATTTAGATATGTAATTGATGTTAGTTGGATTCATAGATATCGCCTAATTGGTAACTCAGACATGCTAAATTGATTCGTAATTCATGTTAAGTTTAGTTGGTAACTCGTTGACTAATGGAATTTAGACTGGTTAATTGATCTGTAATTAACACCAATTTAAATCATAGATATTGACCTTTTATCCTTGATTAATGGTTGGGTTGTTGACGAAGTCGTTTTTAGCTTCCACTTCCCATTGAGGGTGTTTTTGCTCATTTTAATTGATGTCTATACTTGGTTTTGTAAACATTTAATGTGCTTGGTTGCTCACTGTAAGGGTTCTAGTTACTTGTGTAATTAATTTTTGGTGCGTGGGGTTGTTAAGATGATTGTCCTTAGCTTAGTAGGCTTGGTCTGCTTGTGTCGGGCGAGATGTAGACACCTCCTTCTTCCTCAGAACAGTCGTCAGCCTTGAGACCCTAAATGGTCAAAATCAATGGGAACCTAGGCTTGAGCGTTGCTTATGTGTCAGGGAGGTCCTCACCATTGCAGGGTAGGACGACCGGATAGTCATTCCTATTCTTCGTCAGTTCAATGTCGTACATTACTTCCAGGTGCTTGATGTGATTTTATGTTAGGTCGTTATGTTTGTTGTGGCGTGAGTTGCATGCGTTGTGTTCATCGTCATGTTGCGATGTCAGCATCGACAAACTTCCTTAGACTCTAGATTGAGTAAGGGAGTGGATTATTGACTTTGATTATGAGTACTTGTTCTATTTACGCATGTGTTATGATGATGATTCGGTTATAGATTTCATATATATGAGTTATTAATGTTATCTATGTTAGTGGATGTAGGCATGGTGATGCTTTCTAATCCGAGTTACGTATGGAGTAAAGGGGTCATACACAGATACCAGATTGATGAAGGAGAGGTGTGGCAACATCCCTGTCACAGCCTAGTAGTACTCCTGCCATGACCTGAGCTGAAGGTTAATGACTACCTTGTTCCGAGAACTTCATGATGCCATGAGGGGAGATTGACATAGTCTCTCATGAGGATTCTAAGGGGCAAACAATAAGAAGGATTACTTATTCCTCAGTAAGCCCTTATTCTCACACAAGGTCGACAAGTGGAATATTGACTCCAAGTGTCAGACAACTTCCAAACTAAGTGAAATGGTGAGTAGGACCCTTGGATCACAGAGGTGCATCTTGAAGGGCACGTCGCATGAATAAATTATGAATAAAAAAAATCTAAAATACCTTCGAAAATAAAATGAATACCTAGACTTATTAGAATAGAGAATAACTTTTTCTTTTAATTAGAACTCATAGAAAATAAATGAATTTATATAATTTTATATTAATTTTGAAAGGGAACATAATAAAATCTAATTTGATTTGTTATTCCTAACAAAATTTTAGAAATGGTTTAAATGGGTCTAAGGGAGATTAAACTAATTAAAATCTAGAGAGAGGAGAATAAATTAATACACATGCACAATGTGTGCATGAAATTAATAAAATGAATTTTTAAATTAAAATAAATTAGCTCTAGAAAGAATAAGTAGTCAATATAGAGTTAGAATCCTAATTCAATCCAAACTCTAAATCCTAACTAAGAGAAGAGTCATAATTAAACTCCAACTGTGAATTTGGGGAACTAAGAGAAATTATGAGAACTAATTCATGAGTGTGAGGGAAAATGTTTAATTATTTAAATTAAAAAGGGATTTAACATTTGAAACTTGAGGAAAGGGGGGCATGTGTTGGGGTGAATAACATTTAATTTATTTATTAAAAATTAGCTAATTGTGCATGAGGTGACAAGTGTCAAGGTGAATTTTCTTATAAAAAGAATGGTGAGGAAGACGGAAGGACCCTATTGCTAGATGAATGAGATGTTGCCGAAACTTCTATTGAATAAGTTTACATGTGTGAGTTGTGTTGCAAGCTTGTGCAAGAGGTGGAAGCCTCTCCTTGCAAAGCAAGCTTGAGCTAGTTCTTAATCTGGACTCTATATGTGACCCCTTTGCAGATTGGGGAACTAATGGGGAAGAGGAGTACCCCTAATGTTATTTGAGAGGTACCGATGAAATATTTTAATTATTAGGAGAAGGAGACAGATATTACACAAGACAAGGCGAAGGAACTACCTCACTTTCCTTATTTTCTGGTTACGGTACTTTCATTGTTCTAGTTATTTACCTCTCACTTTCCATTTTCCGTTACTGCACTTCTACTGTTCCAGTTATTTTACCACCTCTATGATATAAGCCGTTTGTTTATAAATTGGACCTAATGAGTTAATCCGAGACATTATTTATGCAAATTATATATATGGTTTTTACATTATGCGTTGATTAAATTGTTGATTTCATGTATTATTTCATGTACATATGTTGCTTAGATTATGTGGGGATTAAGTGGATGGATCGAGTCATTCTTCATATTCATATTCATATATATATATATATATATATATATATATATATATATTTGTTCAATTTATATAAGAAAATTGCTAAATTTCTTGGTTTCTAGAATTGATTCTGAAGTAGTTTTGGATTGCAGTGATAATGTATTTGACATTGAAATTACTGTAGAACCAAAAGAAGGGAAAAAAATCAAAGGAAACGTGGGATTCAGACACCTTCTTCTCCACCTTCCATAGTCATAATGGCGTGATTTATAATAACAATGACTTCAACATAAATAGATGAATCTAAAACATTGTATTGTATTTTTCTTCAGTTGCAAGATGCAAGTCTTCTGTAGATGATGCATTAGTTGGGATGGATAAATGTTTGTAAAATACTTCAGATAATGTGTTGGAAACAATAGGGTTACTTCGCTTACTAAAATTTTAGACGTAAGAGTCCAGTTTCTCATCCTTGAGTTTGTGGAGTCTGTGGCGATGGAAAATAAGTCTTCCCTCCTTTAGGCATTGTATTTGGGAAATTTTTATCCTACCATAGCAACAAAAATAATATTGTTGCGGATGAGTAACATAAGAATTGTTGTGAAAGTAGCACTAACAACATTATTTTCCATCCCTGCTACCCGACTCCTTCTACACGTTCTTCTAGAATCATCCAACTCAAAAACCTAGACCAACAAATTCAACTACAAATTCCATCCATCGTCTAACAACTAAAATCAGAGCCCACAATCAAATACACATGGTGCTTTAATTAAGCGGGAAGAATGACAAAAATCAGTGTGGACATGTGAGGCTCATCTTCAAAACTTCATGGTAAACAATTTCTAAATACTTGATATGACTCATATGTGTGATTAAGTAAAGCGGTTGTAAATGTATCAGGAGAAGTGTCGATATAATCTAGTTCGACAATTTAATTTAATTTAAATTTAAATTAATCCATATATAAATTAATCCATCCAACAGGTCTAGTTCTGTAGATACCTAACTCTTGAGATATTATTGAATCAGAGATGAAGTACTCCAAGTTCTTAATTTTTCCACAAGATAATCGTTAGATTGATTTTAGTTGAACTCTTTTCTAAACTTTAGTTGAATCTAATTACTCTATGTGATAATTTAGGTTAGGAATTAAACTTCTTGATTTCTGCAAAACATGGTGTTTTCTTATCTCACTGTCTGGTCATCTGTTTGGACCGAATTGGTGGCACCTTTAAGAGCGAAAGACTTATGGTTATTTCCTCTACATATTTTATCTGGATTTTCTCTTTCCCATGTTTACCCTATTCCAGTTGAAAATTAATGTATCCTCATGATCTAAATTATGACAATAATTAAGAGTTTGATCATTTAATTCCACGTATGATTGTAGTTTTCTTTCAACCAAATATTACTACCTAGGCGAGGTACACTACACCACTACATAACTTAAGGACCCGATTAAGAATAATACAAATATTTGTATGCATAAGTATCATGAATGGAAAGATATTTCATTTTTATATATCTCTTTTGTCTATATTGGTGGAGACCAATCGATAAAGAAAGAGAAAAAATTAGTATAATCGATAACCAAATGTACTTATAATATATAAATATATATATATATATATATATATATATATATATATATAACCATTTCACTTATGTATTTAGTTATTGATCGATATAGAAAAGAGAAAATATTCTTCATGTTAAATTTTAGCTTTTCGTTATGGATTGAAGTTGTGTAATTGGTAAATCCTTGAAGTGTATTTTACTTGTGTGAGACTTAATTGAATGCATTTAATTAGTGTGCTAGTTGTGCAACCTCACAGTAAATAGATCAATTTTTTACACATCTACCCTATGGTATTAATAGGTAAATATTTGAATTTGGTGACCAACCTTAAGAGATTAAATATTCTTTTGTTTATATAAATATATATTCTTAGTATTAATCACTCATTAATGATTAAATTTAGAGGGTCATTACACAATGAGGGGGAATAGGGAAAGAAAGAGGGGCAATGAGAGAGTGAAACCGAGACTAACAACTAAGAGAGAGAGAAAGGGTGGGAGACAGGTGCAAGAGAGAGGGGGGCGTAATAGGGGAGGGATGGATAAAGAGGCAGAGAGAGAGAAGGTGTGAGAGCCTGAGGCATGTCAATGAAATTTCTAGGTCTAGGTTTCTCCATGCATTGTGATGTCTAATTATTTCCATGTCTAGGTCGTCTTACCATGTATAGGAGTGTGAGGGAGATAGAGGGAGACAGACAAGGGTGGTAGAGAAGGATAGTGAGAGAGAGACAGAGAGGGGGGGTAGATGTAGGAGAGAGATAAATAGAGCCAGAGAGTGGGAGGGACACGGAAATGGAAAAAAATAACTTATAAGAGAATGTGTGTTCCCTTAGCAACACGTGCACATTCCTATAGTGTGTGCATACTATTAGGAACACATGTGTGTTCCTAGAGCACGTGCACGCTCTTAAGAACACGTGGGTGTTCTTTTGAATTCAATATTTTTTGGGCATGATTAAAAATGTGTATATTGACTTGGTTGGCTTAGATTTAGGTTTGAGATGACAAACCTAGTGGTTCCGTGGAAATTGATAAAAACCTAGATTTTTGTGAATACCTCTCTATATATTTATCTTTGACGTTATTTTTCTATAGGATAAAAAATATATTTGTTGATAAAACTACATACGTAGATAGAGTCATGCAAATTCCAAATATATAATTTAAAAAAAAAACCAATATTGTTTATTATTTTTAATCTATTTTTCTTTTTGCATATATCAAAATTCTAGAATACATACTTTTTTTATTTCTATTATAAAGTTTTGTTGGATTAACCATTTCTTGAATGATTTATATGTGACACTAGAGGATACCTACACCTATGATCTAAAAAACAATTGTTGTGATCATGTTAAGACCCTCTTAGCCTCACGAACAAAAGAAGTTGTAATTTCACGGATATGTTGACTTTGATAAATTTAAAAATATATAAAATTAATATTATAAATTTACAAAACATGCACAACACAAGAAAAGCATATTCTCTACAAGTATATAAGTTTTTGGAGTTAAATTCGGTCATTAAGGTACTCAACACCTACACGAACAAAAACATATACCTTATATTTTGTTGAAAAAATAAGATACCATTGTTAGGAAAAATACAATTTGACATAGTTATGCACAATTTCTATAAATAAAAGATGTATATTCTGAAAGACAATTCAATGTCCTACATTTCATATTCTTAAACTATATTCAAATTCATTTTATAAGTAACTTGAATAATCCATCCAAGTTAACATATTGTTGTTTTTCCATGTTTTCATTGTCAGTGAAGTGTCATGACAAACCATCATTAGCTTGCACTCACCCTCTATGGACATGATTAAATATGGATCGATATTCTTCGTCATCACACTGAATGGAGGCTTGTGATTTGAAATATTATATTCCTTGATTTTATAAAGACATATGTTTATGTATTTACTTTTTTACATTTACTTAATATAATTAAAATATTATTGTGCTACATAATTGCTTTAGATGATGAGCAAAGATTCAAATTTTTTTTTTATTAACCCAGTAGTGGAGTGGAGTATCCTCCCATTTATGTTGTGGAATGGTATATGTCAAAGGTGTGGAGGGATGAGTTGATTTTATGCTAAGAGGGATGCATTGAGGTTGTGCTATGCAGAGCCATCTAATGGCTAAATCATCTATTAGATTTTTATTTGTAGGAACATGCTATTGTTCATTTGGAAAGAAAACATAAACATATCCCTCCTCACCTCTGCGGTCATTTGCATCCAATGTTCTGTGCCTGCATGGATTTGATCCCTGGCATGCGTTGTGCCTTTCATGGACTTGATCCCCGGCATGAGTTGTTCCTTTCATGGATTCTATCCCCATCCGAATACATGCAATGAAAATAAATGTTTCTATCTCCGTTTGAATCATTATAATTTTCCATATCTCTTTTATCTCCACCCATTGACACACCAACTTTTATATCTTGGGGATAAGTGCACACGATTTAAAAAAATAAATATTTTTATATGGAACTTAATCCTTATTAAATATGAGACGTATAAGGACTATATGGAAAGATGTGTGTGAGGAAAAGTGTACTGTTATTTAGTATTGCAATAATAATATATATTTATCTCTATTCATATGGACTGTAATTTATTTTTAGCTGGTGGTGGTGAGGGTTAGAATTTAATCAATATTTATAGAAAACTGTGTATTTCCTTAAGAGAATATTGTATTTTAGTCTTTTATGAATGCTTTTATGTTACCAATGTCGATTCGCTAACACACATCTTCAAAAGAAATGCATATACTGAACCCAAAAAATATCATATTCAAACGGGGCTAAGCCTAGCTCGAAAAAATTATTCAAATACATCCCACCCCAATGATGGATGATCCAACAATTTGAGCATATTATATTGTTCTCTCGGTTGATCTTCGTTTGAACAATAGATCTAGAATTTCCAAAAGGAATTTCTTTCAAACGATTCAATCAATACTATTGTGGAGATAAAATCTATATGTCTCATGGGCCAAGAAAACAAACCTAGAGAGTGTTAGCTGTGTTCCCTTCATCAAAGCACTCATAGTGAGTTGGTTTTATTTTTTTCAATTGGTAAAATAAATATCAATTGAAATCAAAGTGATTGATATTAGGAGCTATCTTATTAGTTTGGAAATGTGGAAAATGGAGTATATATGAAACCATAATCTTAATCTAAAACCTTAATAAAATCTATATGTCTCATGGACCAAGAAAACAAACCTAGAGAGTGTTAGCTGTGTTCCCTCCATCAAAGCACTCATAGTGAGTTGATTTTATTTTTTCAATTGGTAAAATAAATATCAATTGAAATCAAAGTGATTGATATTAGGAGCTACCTTATTAGTTTGGAAATGTTGAAAATGGAGCATATATGAAACCCTAATCCTAATCTAAAACCTTAACCTAAATCTTACATATTTATTATAAAAGAGATTGATATTACAAAAGGAGCTAACAAATAGGTAAATGCATAATCAAAGGAATCGTTCCAGAAGTAACTAGCAAGTAGGTAAATGCATAATTATGAATCACAAGTAGCATAACAACAAATATGTAAACATTTTGGAAACTTTATTATTATTATTTACCACTTTCTCTCATCGTAAGTAGTATTAACATAGTTAGTTCTTATTTTTTCAAATAATTTTTTTATATAGGGTGCAAATTTTTTATAATTCATTTAGTTAATGAGCATTTGAGAGAGTCATATTTGCTACTATTCTCAATGTAGAGTGACTTATCATCATTATTCAAGAAAAACTATTATTAGTCTATTTTCTCTTAGGCAAATAAAAATAGTTTTAAGTAATACTCTAAAATTAAAAAAATATGTTTATAAATCTAGAAAACCAACTTAATTTCTTTTATAAAAATGTTCATTAAATGTTATTAATTTCATTGTAATTGAAAAATTATTTCAATTAAATATCTTATATACTAATTATTTAATATATTTTTTTATTTTAAATTAAAGTACAATATATGACATAAATATTATAGATTTTGAATAAAAATTATATAAATTGATGAACTATTTTCTTATATTTTAGTTTAAACAATAAATTTGTTAAACAATAATAAAAATTATAATCATATTAGTTTTTTTTATTATTTAATGAAATTAAAATGAAAACAATAAAGTATCAAATCGTACTTAAAATATGATAAAACCAATGCAGGTGAGGCTACACTCACATTCTATATTATTGAATGAGTACCGATTACATCATTATATAGGAAACTATTCTACTTAGTCGGTTACATCAAATCACAGAGACTCTACTTACGCTACTCACTCTGTCAACTGATGCTTACAACTGACGTTTACAACTGACTCTTACTCCATTATTTCCAGGTCTTCCCCTTAATGGAGAATGGATTGACTTATACACCTAACATCTCCCTAAACAACTCAAACTTAATCTTTCTAAGAGGCTTCCTGAAAATATCAGCAGCATTTTCACTAGTATTACAATACATAAGAGCTATTTCATTTGAGTGCAACTTTTCTCTAATAAAATGAAACTGAGCATCAACATGCTTTGTCCTTGCATGAAAAATTGGATTTTTCGCAAGGTTGATTGAATTTTGACTATGAAATTTGATCATTATAGGTTCCTTTTGTTCTTTTCCAACATCTTGAAGAAGTCTTCTCATCCAAACAACTTCACAAGTTGTTGCGCACAAGGCTTTATATTCTACTTTAGTAAAAGACAAATATATAGTACGATTCTTTTTACTGCTCCATGAAATAACCCCGGATCCAATGCCAAACGCATATCCAGTGGTTGATCTTCGATCATCCGGATTTACAGCCCAATCAGAATTTGAGTAACCTGTCAAATTAACATCAGATGCATCAATATATTTAATAGCATAATCAAGTGTTCCTTTCAGATACCTGAGTATTTCCTTTGCTGCATGTCAATGGATTTCTATAGGTTTCACCATAAACTGACTTAACACACTCACATAGTATGCAATATCAGGTCTGGTTGTGGTGAGATAATTCAAACTACCCACCATATTTCCATACATAGTGACATTCACCTCCTTCGAACCATCATCACAAGAAAGTTTCACATTCTGCTACATGGGAACAGTAAAAGACTTACACTGATCCATTTTAAATCTCTTAAGTACTTCTCTGACATACTTACTCTAAAAAACAAAAGTTTGTCCTGCATTTCTCTTAACTTCAAGACCTAGGCAGTAATGTAACTCACCAAGATCTTTCATTTCAAAAACTTGTTACAATTGCTCCTTGATTTCATCAACTAATTTCTCTGCATTTTCTGTAATTATTAAAACATAAACATGTAAGGAAATCAATACTATATACCCATTCTCATCAAATTTGGTATACAAATTTGGATCACTCTTGCTCCTCATAAAACCTCGTTGAAGAAAAAAAGATTATATCTTCTCATACCATGACCTAGGTGCATGTTTTAGTCGATACAATGTTTTCTTTAACTTACACACTAAGTGTTCTTTCCCTTGTTCCACAAACCCTTCAGGTTGAGTAAGTTAAACCTCCTCCTTTAACTCACCATTAAAAAAATCAGATTTAACATCTAATTGGTGCAATTTCCAATGATACTTTGCAGCTAAAGAAATTAATAATCTGATAGTATTCAATTTAGCTATTGGTGTAAATGTTTCATCATAATCAATACCTTTTGTTTGTGAATAACCCTTTGCAACTGATCTAGCCTTATATTTGTCTATACTACCATCTGATTTAAAATTGGGTTTGTATATCCATTTGCATCTGATGGGATTTTTATGTTTAGGCAATTCAGTCAATTCCCAAGTACTGTTTTTCATTATAGATTCATATTCTTCCTCCATTGCATTTATCCATTCATCATGTTCATTTKCTTCATCAAAACTCATGGGTTCTATGACATTTGAAATGCTACTCATTAAGGCATAGTCTCTATACCTCTAAGGGAGTCGAACCTGTCATGAATTTCTCAACTGATTATCTTCCTCCCCACTTTGTGAAGATCTGTCTTCGCCTCTAAGTGAACTGTGACTGCTTGAAGTATCCATATCACTAATCCCTTCTTTTTGTTACTTATGTTGTCGTTGCGGTTGTGGTTGTTATTTCTCTTCTTTAACTCCTTCATCAAGAAGTCTATGTCATTCCTCATGACTTTTATTGTCATGATTTCTTGCTTCCTTCTCATGGAAAAGTACATCTCTACATGCAAATACTTTGTGAGTAGAAGGATCAAATAGTTTGTATGCTTTGAATTCAGAACAATACCCAATGAAAATACATTTAATGGCTTTAGCATCCAATTTCTTCATATTCTCCTTTGGAATATATGCAAAAGCCTTACACCCAAATACTTTGAAATTATGAACTGCGGGTTTGGAACTACACAAGGGTTCGAAAGGAGTAACGTTATCAAGACACCATGTTGGAATTCTATTCTTTAAATAAACTACAGTGTTTATGGCCTCATCCCAAAATACATTTGAGATATTATCACCTTTCATCATACTACATGCACACTCTACCAGAGTTATGTTTTTCCTTTCAGCGACTATGTTCTGTTGTGGAGTGTGAGGTACTGTAATTTGTTGTACTATTCCATGATCTTTGCAGTATTTGTTGAAGTCCCGTGATTTATACTCTCCCCCTTGATCTGAACAGAGGATTTTGATGGATTTTCAAGTCTTCTTTTCCACCATGGTTCTGAATTCCTTAAAGTACTCGAAAACATCACTTTTTCTTCTAAAGAAGTAAACCCATGTGTATCTCGTGCAATCATCAATAAACAACAGAAAGTAAATTGCACCTCTTAAAGACCTAGTTTGCAAAGGCCCGCAAACATTAGTATGAACAAGATCTAACACTTCTCTCTTTTTCCTATCAGGATTAGAGGGGAATTCATCTCTATGCATCTTTCCTAAAGCACATCCATCACAAGCAACATTCTCATTCTTTAACATGGGAATTCCTTCAACGATATTATTTTTCTGTAATAACAATAAATTAAGATGATTGATGTGGCCATACCTTTGATGCCAAAGAATCTATGTTGGCATAGTTTCAAAAGTCAGTGCGTGATGTGCTTTGCTGGTAACATAAAGTTTGTATAGGCCTCCTGCTCTGACTCTTGTTGCAACAGTTTGGAAGTGGTCCAGCAGATCCTTCACTATGCAATAATTCTTGAATAATCCAACCCTCAAGTTCTGATCTGTAATGGTGGACACATAGATCAAATTTTTCTTTATTCCTGGTACATAAATAACATTGAGAATGTGACAAATAGTACCATTCGGAAATGTCACAGGAATGTCTCTGTATCCCTTGATATGATGAGCGCGACCATCTCCAAGATATATGTTGGCACCATTCTGTGTTTCTTTAAAATTACCATACTAGTTTTTATTACAAGTCATATGTACTGATGCTCCGGAATCCACAAACCAAGAATCAATATCATTTATTTCAGCAGATAAAGCGGTGTTAGACACAAACAACCTAAGATCTCATGAATCAAAATTTGGGGGTTCTGTTACACATCAAAATCACTCTCTTCAATGATGACCTATTATCGTCATTTCAAGTGTCGCAAGTGTCACATTTTGGTCGCAAGTGTCGAAAACATCATACTACCATCTCTCATATGTTGTGTCTCTAACGACATCACAAGGACACTTAAGACACCTTCAAAGACAGATTTAAGGAAGAGAAAACATTTGATGAAGAGTACAAAATATTGTCCATGAAGAAAACCACTCAAAAGTCATTTTTGGAGGCCATCTCTCTCCTACCCACTATCAGGGAGTGCTATCGCTCCCTACCCTCCTTTGGGGGAGCGTTCCAGCACTCTCTGCACCCTTCTAGGAGAGCGCTGGGATTTTTCAAGGAAATTTTTGGTAGTGCTCCCCTACACACTGTTAGGGAGTGCCAATGATCCCTACCCTTATTTGGGGGGGACTTGCAACACTCTGTGTCCCATTCTGAGGGAGCGTTGGGCTGTTTGAGGGAATCTTTGACTGTTGAGGAAAATCTGGGAAAAATCCCCCTCATCTATGGAGTTGGTTTGATTTGAATCTGAGGTCAAGGTTGGATCTTAGGGAGGATCCACAACTCATAGAGAAATATTCTCAACCTATCCCAAGAATATCTAAGGTGTTTGGGCCTCTCCAATCTTATATAAAAAAGCCTCCTCATGGTGAAAGACATGGAGGTTTAGAGGCATTCATTGAAGCATCATCATTTTGTGTGGATTATTTGAGCAAAGGGTTGGACAAGGAGAGTTGGGAGAGGTTTTTGTAGCTTCATCAAAGGTTTGTAAGTATTCTCTATTGTTCTCATTAATATACATTTGTGCTTGGCATGTTTCTTTCAAGGTTGTATTTATTCTACATGAACTTCTCTCTATTAGATAGATCTAGTTTCAAGCTATTATTAGTATAATAGAAAGCTTGTTATGTCTTTGTTTGTTTTGCAGGACTTGCTGAGGAGCTTGGCGATCAAAGCTCAACTCAGACTCTGTGAGGACAAGAATCGTTAAAAATGTACACCTTTCTTCCTCTTCTCTATACATTAGTTTAGCTAGGTTTAAAGGATGTCACTAACTAACGTTAGGACCCTTTCTGTCTTGGTATTAGGAGTCTAGAGCCCAAGAGGGAATCCACTTGTCCGGAGGGGGATTCTCGTGTAACAGGTTCATCAATATCATCACTTGCAATAAATAATATGAGATCATGATTTGAAGATTTTTCTGCATAATGACCTGAATGTCTTATAGGTTTATTCCTAGCCTCATCACTCTTCTTCTTATGATAGTATTTAACAATATGTCCAGGTCGACCACAATAAAAACAACTCTTTGACTCAGTCCTGTTAGATTGCATACCTTGATTCGGTCTTGGAGATTGTCTGCCAAGAACTGCCTCCTTTGCCTCTTTCTCTTGATCTCTCTCTCACAAATCTCTTATTTGACCACAATGCCAAATATTTATTCTGAGGCTTCAGATTCCCGTGCCTCTCTTCTTATTGCAACAAAATACCTATCATCTCTTCAAACGTAGGAGCTTTCTCTGTTGCTGCGAGACCTGTTATGAAGATCTGATAATCTTCTAGCATACCTTTTAAGGTAATAGTGAACAGATCAGTGTTGGAAACAGTTTCCCCTATATTTATTAGCTTGTCTTTAACCTCTTTAATACGAACCAAAAATGAACTAACAGATTCATATCCATCCATCTTAATTCCTATCAATTTAGTTTTCAGGAACAAAATGCAATTTGTGTTGCTAGTTTCATACAAGTCTTTAAGCATTGTCCATGTTTCAACAAAAGTTGTAGCTTCTCTAATATGTGGAATTATGTTATCTTTCATAGACATGCGCAACAATACCTTTGCCTTGTTTTCTCACTTCTCTCAATCTTGGATCTGTGTTTCTATCGCACCTACAACCGCATCAAGTTTCACTTATGTTCCCTTTGCAATGTTCCAAACACCACAGCCTTCCATGAGGGTTTGCATATTGAATTTCCAGTTAATGAAATTCGAGCCATCTAATTTGTTGTCTTTGTTGAGGTAGGTATCCGCCAGAAGATTTGCCATTTATGCAAGTGTCTGCTTGTTCATTCAAAGAATAGATCCTTGTATCACCAAACACACTTCGATCCTGAACTTTCCTCAAGTGCTAAGCAGTCCGTTGCTTTGCCTTTGGATCCACTGATCTGATTCTACTTCTGTTCTTAGCTTTCTTAAAAGAAATATAAGAAAACTTTAACACCACTCTATGCATAAAAAGCTCATGCTCATATATATATAAAAAAAAAAAATCTCTTATAAAAAATCTCTCATATAAAAAACCTTACGTATAAAAGAAAACTCTCATAGAAAAAATATCACTCATGTATAAGATCACATATAAAATCTCACACTCATGTATAAGCTCACATATACAATCTCACACTCATGTATAAGATCACATATAAAATATAAAATACTTGATGACGGTAGAGTGCTCCTAAAAAAAGAACTCACTCAAACCTCATCCACTTAAGAACTCCTTTATATTTCAAATCATGCTAACACATGCAAATCACATTCATGCATGCACGAAAATCGTGAATGGAGGAGAAGGAAGCAACTTAACTCCGCGCGCCCCTTTTTCAATGCTCTGAAATCTCACGCTTTACATGCACCAGATTTTCACCTCCACGATTTTTACCAGATTTTCACCTCAACGATTTTCAAAAGAAGGATGCTAGTGCCCGGGACTTTCGACTGTTGGATTGATACGAAGACTTGGCGGATCAACCACGTGGAGTGAAGCTTCCCATTGGCTCACGCAAACCTCAAACTCATGCCTTTCTAAACTAAAACAATTAGCACTCCTCGTATTCAGTAAGGGTAGCACTAGCACTAGCACTCATGTTCAACGGAGGAGGGAGTATCGCAGTGCTGGGAGAAAGTGGGAGCGCGAGCTCGAGTGCTTTAGCGCTCTTAGACGAATCCAAGGGGAGCGCAAGGGAGAGATTTTCCAGAATTTATTAAGAGGGATCAACGCTCCTCTAACACAGCATGGGGAGCGCTCAGCGCCCCTTAGAGAGATGGACCTCTCGGATCTCTAATTCAATCTGATACCAACTTAAAATATCAGAAAACCAACACAATGAGGCTACACTCACATTCTATAGTATTGAATGAGTACTCATTACATGATTTTATAAGAAACTACTCTACTTAGTTGGTTACATCAAACTATAAATAACTAGACTCTACTTACGCTGTCAGCTGACGCTTACAATGATTCTTATTCCATTATTTTCAAGTATCGTGTCCCCTCTTCTTCTTCCCAAATAAACAACTATGAAAAAAGGTTAAATAGTAAAAAAAAAGTTGAGTTTTAAGGACTGTAATACAGAAATTGGGTTTTGAGTGATTTTATAACTTTTTTTATTTTTATTTTTTTTCTATTTAATAGTAATTCATTACAATGTTCTTTTAATAACTCTTTTTTTCTATTTATTCATGATTCATTACAATCTTTTTCTATGCCTATTTTTCTATGCCTAGTTTTTTATGTGTTTGTTAAATTCTCAATTTCATGAAGTTTCATATACATGAGCGAATTTATATAACTAGTCAAATGGACGTGTTGTGGGATATGTCAAAACATATATCCCATAAGACATTTTATATATCATTATGGATGTAAGATACATTTTATATATCATTATGGATGTAAGATAATTCCATATTATAGAGATTCAAGTGATAAACTATTAATAACAAATAAATATAAATTTGTGTAATAAAAATAAATATGTAATTATGGAAAGTATCAATACTTGAAAAATTGAAAAGTATAAATTAATGGTAATACTTTAAAAAAATCATGTAATAAAAATAAATGTGTAATTATGAAAATATATCAACACTTAAAAAATTAAAAACTACAAATTAATATTAACACTTTTATTAATAACATATTTTTACATTATACAATTTAATTAATAATAAAAATTACAAACCAATAATATTAGTTTTATTAGTAACATGTTCATGTGTTATCCAATTCAACTAATAATCATGATTATATATTAAATAATCATGATTATATATTAAAGCAATGTAACCAAAACAAAAAAAACCATACCAATTACATCATATGATTCTTCGCCCCCACATTATCTTTATAAAGTGAAACTACACACGTGATTTTGTACACAAAGAGAGCTTGAATTATTATTCCAATAATAAAAGTTGTATTTGATTTTCTAGTTTTAATGGAAAGTTTTGATATTTTAAATTCTTATTCAATAATAAAATTTGTATTTAAATTTTTAATTTTAATTAAAAAATGAGATATTTTCATATTTTTGTTAAATAATTGAGATTGAAAATATTTTTAATATTAATAAATTGTTTTGATATTTTTAATTTTTTGCAAATTTGATATTAAAAATAAGTAACAAAATTTAGAAGTTAAAAAAAAATTTAATTTTAATTAAGAGTTTTGGTATTTGGATTTTTTATAAATTTTTTAATTTTAATTAAAAAATGTGATATTTTCACATTTTTGTTAAATAATTGAGATTGAAAATATTTTTAATATTAATAAATTGTTTTGATATTTTTTTTTTTTTTTAAATTTGAAATCCAAAATAAGTAACAAAATTAAGAAGTTAAAAATATTTTTAATTTTAATTAAGAATTTTGATATTTGAATTTTTTTTACAAATTTTATGTGAAAATAAACAACCAATTTCAAAATTTCAAATTTCACATCTCTCTATTTTTATAAAATTCTTTAAAATAAAATTCATTCATTTCAAACTTTTTTGAACTATTTAAATATCGTATAATAGTTAAAAAGATATGGTAAGTTGAAAAATAGGTTTCAGAAGAAAACATTGTAACCTCGATACATGTCTCCTATGATTATACTTTAAAAGTTATGTTATTAAAAGCAATACTTTAAAAGTTATGTTATTGAAAACACGTTTGATTCTAGTTTTTAAGTTAAAAATAAAACACCTTGTACAAATGTGTTTTTACACTTCCATAAGATTGTACAAATGTGTTTTGATACTTCCATAAGCTCCATAATATTGTACAAATGTGAAAATAACTACTTATATAACAGAAAATACTTAATTTCACATTATTATAATATAATGACATGTAAGTTTTATTAAAAATAAATAGATTTTATTGTAATATTTACTTGGGATATTAAAAATATATATATTTATATATATAATTTAAATTCAACTTCACGGATTTATAAAAAAATAACTGTATATTTTAACTTATTTAAAAGTTATATCAATATAATAAATTATTATATTAAAAAATAGAGAAATATATCTTATAAATTAAATATAATTCATTATAACAACAAAATTATATTCAATATAATAAATAATTATATTAAAAAAAAAATGAACTAATTTCACATTATTATAATATAATGACGTGTAAGTTTTACTAAAAATAAATAGATTTTAATGTAATATTTACTTGGGATATTAAAACATATATATTTGTATATATAATTTTAATTCAACTTCATGGATTGATAAAAATAAATAAAATTGTATATTTTAACTTATTTAAAAGTTATATCAATAATATTCAATATAATAAATAATTATATTAAAAAATGGAAAAATATATCCTATAAATCAAATATAAATTATTATATCAACAAAATTTTAAAATTAAAAATGTTCATATATTTCTAATTCTTAATAAAAATAATTTACTATTAAAATATTTAAAATATCTAAATTTAAAATATCTTATAATAACATGTTTTAAGAATAATATCAGATAATCTTATATATATATATGAATTAATCATCATCATCATATATAAAATAAAAATAACAAATAAATATTTCTTTAAAGATCATTAAATAATAACACATTCATTTAAAGTCGTTGATATAAATGTACATTTAACCACATATAGTTGAAACAAACTATTTTAACTTTTTTTTTTTAGCATAAAAAAATACGAAATAAGTTTAAAACTATGAAAAAAGTAAAAGGACTTTAACTATCATTAATTAAATAATCTTAAAATAATTTTAATTAAAAATCATTCTTATGGCAAGGAGTCCCCTTGATCTTGAAAACCAACTAAGAATCTTCAAGGATTTTTGCTCCAATATGGGTATGAATGTTAATAATGATAAGACTAAGGTCATGATTATTAAATCCAATAAGATCTCTCATGATACCTTGGTATATGACAACAACAACCTGGAGGAAGTGACTTCATACAAATATCTTGCAATTGATATTCACCACAAGCTTAATTGGAATTATAGCATTGAGAAAAGGATTATTGGGGAATGGAAAGCTTATTATGGTCTTGAAAATAATTGTAAATCATTTGAAATTTGGAGTTGGGATAACAAGAAACTCTTCTTTCATACTCTTGTTACACATGTTATTCTTTATGGATGTGAATTCTGGGGTTGTAGTATCTCTCATGAATCCTGGAGAAAGATAGAGAAAATACAAAAGAATTTTATAACCTATAATCTCAAAATTAAAGGAAATATGCCCTATCCCATCCTCCTAGTAGAAACAAGTCTCTCCCCCGTTGAGAGCATGGCTATGACTAGATACCTAATGCATAATCACAAGTTAAACAACATGGAAGACAAGAGGCTACCTAAAATTGCTTCCAAATCAAGTCATAACCACCATCGACTCAAGCGAGGATGGCATAAAGACACCCGGTCTTGGCTAAACTATTGGGGAATCATGGAATAAACCATTTTGCAGAATAAAGATACTATTAAAAAATCGTCAGATCAAAATTTAAGGAAAAAATGTGGTGTGATAAAGAGTTAGAGGAAAAAATAAAATTAAGGTATTATAAAGATGTAATCAACCATAAAATTGTCTATCTGTTTTGTCAAGTGTAAAGAAAAAAATAAACATTGCTAAGATAAGAACAAATTCTCACGAGCTCCATAGTGAAACTGGGCTTAGGTCAATTCCTAAAACGCCATGGGATGAAAGAGTATGTCACCTTTGTGACACTAAGAAGGTTGAAGATGAAAAACACTTTATCTTAGATTGTCTAGCCTATACCCATATTAGATCTCATTTTCAAAATATTGATCACACTACCAACCTTC
>SNQJ01S0025950.1:9039-35440 GCA_010110895.2 Picea sitchensis
ATTTGTCTTGTAGCTATCCAAAAAAGGCTAGTGGCCACTCCTATAATATACAAAAAAAGACAATTGGATTCTTCCATGAGAAATCTGCGGTGTTGAACCATGAAAAAGACAAAAAAAAATCTGGTAGTGTAAAAACCGTATACAAGAGTGTTGATACATGATCATTTAGAGCAGTAATAGGCTGAGAAATAAATTCTCACACAAAAAGACACTAACAGGCCGAAATCAGAATTAAGGATCTTCCCCATGATGCTCCAAAGGATCCATAAAAGCCCGATGGTAATACTCAAAATGAACTCCTTCAACATCTTTGACAATCATCCATTGTCATGATGCCAATTGAAGACCTTCTTTAGATAGCTTATCGACTTCCATATTAAATTTCCTGTATACATGTCTAAAAAGGAGGGAGTCAAAAGAAACCATGAATCTGAAAATTTCTTCAAACAAATGAATGTTATGACATTCTTGGGTCTTCCTCACCCAATTTATGACATTTAGAGAGTTTCCAAAAATATGCAATGAATTTATTCCTTTTTCACCAACAAAAGATAAGAGGAGCTTTAGGGACATGAGTTCTGCAAAGTTGTTGGAACTCGGCCCCAAACCCATTTTAATTATGAAGGAATGGTTTTCCGTGAGGAAGATAATGCCCCCTACCACAAACCTGAGCATCTTGTTGAGATGCCCCATCAAATAAATCCCATGGTTTTGTGTGATCCACCTCTTCTTCCCGGAGAATACGAGGAGGAACCTGATCTTTGGTCTGGGGAAAATGGGCCAAAATACCCATCCCTTGAGTAACTACCACCTTGGAATGGTGGACTTTCCAAAAAATATAGAGTTGTTATGAGCTAACCAGATTCCTCAAATAATGATAAGGGGAAGAGCCTTCAGATTCCATAAAATGACATTGGATGCCCATCCTCTCCACGTTTCTTTGATCGAATGCCCTTGCCATGATACAAACTGACCCACGTGTTAAGAGAATTCCACCCAAGTTTGAGTCACAAAAGGACAATTTAGAAAGAGGTGAGTTATTGTCTCCTCGCTAGCTTTTCACAATGAGCACCATCCTGGCCCCTCAACCTATCTTTTTTTCATAAGATCCCAAGTAGGCACCCAGTTCATAATCATACACCACATAAACATACAAGACTTTAATGGGATTTTTACCTTCCAAATACCTTTCCACCACCATGAAGGCTCCCTTAGATGCAGATCAATATTTATTTGAATGTAACCAAGCTTTGGGGTATAGCTACCATGTGGAACATATTGCCAAACTATTTCATCATCTCTATCCATGATCTGGATGTGAGCTCCTTTTAGGGCCCGAATAAAATTCATCCAAACTTCAATAAAGGGTTTGTCTATCCCCAACTGCTGGTGATTCTTCCATTCTTGAGACCAAATAAAAGAACACTCAATATCATAAATTTGATGAAGGAAGAAGAGTCTGACTACATTTAGGTGATTAATCAGGTATGGGGGAAGAATATGATTTTCTCCACTTTCTGGCCAAGGATATGAACCCAATATTACCTTTGTTCCAACCCCCATTGTCCAAGCTAGACCATCGCCCACTCCCTTGAAGGCATGGATAAGTGCCTTCCAAATAATAGAGCCCCCTGCAATGGCTTTGTTTGGCCTTCGGATCCATTCATCCAAAGAGTATGGATGAACGTATTTTTGAACCATTACATACTTCCACAAGCTATTTGTCTTAATCATTCTCCAACAGACTTTTGCAGCCAAGGATTTTGAGAAGAGGAAAATATTATTCTATTCCCATCCTTCGAGATATTTAGGCAGAGCTAAGGCTTTCTAGATCACCTAGGGGAGGACAATAAGATCCTTGGAGCCAACCCAGAGAAATCTGAAACATATCCTCTCGATCTTCTCCAAAACTCCCTTTGGGATCCAAGCAAGTGACATCCAATATACTGGAATTGATTCCAATATTGATTTTACCAGAGCCAATCTCCATGCTTGCGATAACCATCTAAAGCTCCAAAGCTTGAGACATTTGTCTATCTTGGTGAGCAACCAATTTCAGTCTTCCTTCTTATAGCATTTCGGCTTTAGGTGAAAGCCTAAGTATGTCATACCCTCCTCAAAATCCCTTATCTCATAAGGGAAAATATGGGAATAAAAATCCAACTCATCATCCTCCAAATTGTTAGCCGACAAGGTAGACTTCCATGCATTGATCATCTTTCTTGTTGCCCTGCTAAAAAAACACAAGATAGATTTCAGACTGTTATCATCTCCCTAAAGTCCATTGCAGAAAATAAAAACATTATCCACAAAAAGTAGATGGGAGAGCCTGAGCCTAGGAGATATTGGAATTCCATGGAACTCTCCTTGTGTCTTTGCATCAACCATTTCCCTGTTCATGCCTTTAACCACCAAAAGACCAGAGAGGAGAAAGAGGGCATCCTTGTCTCAAACCTCGTCCAACATTAAAAAAATGAGAGGTTGATCCATTAATTAGAACTTCAAAGGATGTCGAGGTGATGCAGCTCATTACCCAATTGATAAAGGTACATCAAAACCAATGTGGGTGATAAGAAGCCTAATATACAACCAACTTAATTTATCATAAGCCTTGGACAAATCAATCTTTAGGACAACCCCTTTACCTTTCATGGTTTTCAAAGAATGAATCCCTTCATGCACAACCCCAATAGCTTCCTAGATTTTTCGCCCTTCCAAAAATCCAAATTTCTCTTTAGATGTTGAGGTTGAAAGAATAACCTTTAATATTCTTGCGATCACTTTGGCCGCCACTTTATAAATACAGTTGAAAAGTGAAATCGTCCTAAAATCATTCAAAGAGCCAGGGGCATCTAATTTAGGAATTAGTGCAATAAAAGTTGAATTAATAAGGGGAAAATATGGCCTTACTTCCATGTTTCCTCCACTACTTGTAACAGATCCTTGCCAATAAGATCATAAAACCCCAGAAAAAATTCCATTGTCCATCCATCTGAGCCTAGGCTCTTGTTTTTTTGGAAACTATAGAAAACTTCTTGCAATTCCACTTCCGTTACCTCCTCCATTAAGGCCTTGTTTTCCTCCTCATTCGCAAAAACTAGGAAGAATTGGGCCAATCTAATTACATTGACAATATTTACCATGTTATCCTCAAGGAAGATCTCTTGAAAGTGATTTCTCTCCAATTGTGTTAGGCCCTCGAATGAAGAAACTTCCCTCCCTTCTAGGTCACAAAGACTCCAAACAGTGTTGGGATTTTTCTTCCCCTTAACATAGGCCTGGAAGAATTTAGTATCTTCATCCCCACTCGTCAAGCAGATAGATTTAGAATCCTTTGACACCACACTTCTTCCTTTGCTTCCAACATAGCCCTTTTTTTACTTTCCAAAGTGAATAACGCCTCTTTGGTCTCTTGTGAGAGAAAGCCTCCCCCTTCTAAGTCATATATGTCCTTCATTTTTGCTTCAGTTGATGCCAAATCATGCTCGTCCTGAAGCCTCTTATTGTGGTCCCAGTTCATTGTTTCCTTCTTGAATCGCTTGAGATTGGCCACCATTTGTTCCCCTGCCTTCATCCTAGAGAGTGGATCAAAGGGAGCCCACATTTCCTTGACCAAATTGAGGAAACTCTCCTCTTTTATCCAACCCATATTGAACTTGAAAGGGCTTGCAGGATTTTTGGACCCCCCAACTACTTCTAGAAAGATGGGCATGTGATTTGATCCCCTACCCCCCTCTCCAATCCACTATCTAAATTGAATTAATTTTTCCATAAGTTTGTCAACTAAGAGGAAATGATCAATCCTCTTTGCCACCCTATCTTCACCTATCCTTATGTTTCTCCATGTTGGTATCAGTTTGATGGGACCCAAATCTGAAAGACCTTTCTCTTCTAGTATGTGCTTGAATAAATCTGAAAGAGGATAAGATCTAGCCCTAGGACCCTAGAATTTCAAAACCCCTAAAGAAAAGTTTAGATCCCCACCAGAATAATGGCTTCACTTTGAAAGAAATATTTCTTAAAAGGATCTTCCCAAAGTTGAGTTTGATTTGCATAAGACCCATACACATTTAAGATCTGAAAATTTTCCCCTAGATTCCCTATGCGAGCCTCCACCCCTAGTCCTGACTCGAAGCCTTAGGAGTTCAAGATATTTACCTGGTTTTGATTCCAACCAATGGATAGTCCCACTGAGTGACCATTTTCATCAACACCAATAAAGTTCCATTCCTTTAAAAGTGCATGCAAACTCTATCCTATACAGCCCCCGTTGTTTCTTGGAGCAGTAAAATGTCGGGTCGATTGGATTCCACCAGTCTCTTCAAGGAAGATTTTTTAACGGGGCTTGCCACACCCCTATAATTGAAGGAAAGGATTTTCATGCGGAAACTCCTTCCCAGGGCTTCAAATATCTAAGTTCCCCTTTAATCAATTTTTGTTTTCCTCCCGCCACATCAACTAGAGCCCGATTTTGGGCAATAGTGAGACAAAAATTTTGTCCCCTCCCTAAACCCCCTTTCAGAAACACTAGATTTTTCCCAATCCCCTCCCCCCGAATTGGAGCTTCAAATAGAATAGGGGATGATCCGTTCCTAATATTATAATCACTAAGTTCTCCCTCAGTGTCCCAAGTTGAATCATGGGAAGAATCTCCCTCCACAACCAGGGATCCAACTGGATCCAAGGGGACTACTTCTTCGGGGAAGGTTTGGGTAAGGGAAGGAATAAAAATCCTCTAGGGAGGTGACACTAAACCTTATATGGATAGGGGGATATTTGACAGAGAACCTGACCAGTCTTTTCCAAGGAGAGACAAGGAATTTACCAGAAAAATAATGGACAAGGGGGGGTTATTGTACACACCCTGAAGAGGAGCCACATCCTTTCACTGGGCCTAAGGGTGAAGGGAAGTGTCCCAACTTTGTGCATGTATCTCCACTTGTATTTGATTCCTGGTGACCACTAATGAATTCTCCACCTCTTCTCTGATAGTATGGCTAAGATCACCGAGAGACTTCTAGCTAGGAGTCGAGTCTGTCCAAATAGGAGAAGCTTGTCACTTCTTGACCACTTGTGCACCAGACGATTATGAGAATCTTTTAAAGGGAAGAGTGCAATCTTTGGCCATATTCCCATAATGGTGGCATCTCCTACACTTGAATGGAACCCCTTCATAATCCAAAATCTGCATGTATGACGAATTCCCCAAAACTAGCTCCAAGTATTTTTCTAGCCCTTTTCTTACATTAAGCATAACCAAAATTATGGCCATCGATAACTCCTCAGAGGTCTTGAAAGACATATTTGTGTTAAGAAAGGATCCCAGAGTATTACCAATCACCTTAAAGCATTCCTAGGACCAATATTCCAGTGGTAAACCTGACAACCTTACCTAGATTGGGATGACATCCATCCTTTCCCTACTTGCATCAAACATTGGTGTCCATTTCTTAAAAAGAGTTGGGGAAGAATCAATACTCTAGTGGCACTTTAGAATCCCATCCGCATCTTCAAAATTATGAAACTTGAAATAGAACTATCCCCTGGATAGGACCATACTAGTACGAAGTTATCATTTGTATCTTGTTGTTACCATACTAGTACTTGTACATGTACCTTGGTTATCTTGGGGATTTGTACTGAAGAAGTGGGTTGTCAGGCCCATAGGATATTGAAGAGGTAGGTTATCAGGCCTGTGAGAATTCTCTCAAAGTGAGTGAATTATTGGGAATTGATTCTCGAAGGTGCCAAACTGCAGCTACAGGTCTCTGAGACTTCCTGTCTGACCTATTGTTGAAGCCCCAAAATGGAAGTGGGGCAGTTGAGGGACTGTTGAGAAGAGAAGGGGCACACTTCCTGGGGTGAGACATGCATGTGGGAGATGAGGGACTGTAGGTTGTTAGTTTGAGTTGGCACCTATGTCTAAGTTTGTATGTTGTTAAAGAGACCTTAGCCGGGTTAGGAATCATTTACCCAGGTGGAGTTTATCCCCATCTCGGGGGTGACCCATTGATGAGATTATGATTAGTGTGTTCTATGGCTGGGAGAAACGTAGAAGGTATGCATGTAGTTGGTGTTTATTTCCTGATATAAGTGTCTTTCATGTGCTTATTTCAATTATTTTGTGTGTGAAATTATGATTTTTTTGTCATGAAATATTGTTGTTAAATTCTATATATGAATTGTTATTGTTGCATGCATGTTGTTATTATTTCCTCTTAACTCTGTTGATATAATGCATAATTTATTATTTAATTTAATGGTATTAGAATTCGGAATTTGGATGTGGCATTTCCCAACAGGTGGATGGGGATGTTACAAATTGGTATCAGAGCTGATAAAGAGAGAGTCTTTTGTGTGACGTGACCCAATCTCGGTGGCTGGGTACGTTACAAAGTGGTATCAGAGCCCAACTTTCAACATTGAGCCTACATGGGCCATTTAGTAGAGCACATAAGTGAAATTACGAAGTTGCAAGAAAAATGTTTGACAAAATTTTAGAAAGAGTTTGTTTGCAAATTATTTGATAAAAATGTTTATGGTGTTTCCGTGCTGAAATCAGGAGCAGTCGGGTAAAATTGGGCCAAAACCCATTTTTTGTTATTAAAAATTCCTAGAAATTTGGGAAATTTGGTCCAAGAATGAGTTTTCCCTCATTCTAATCTCTCACTAAGCAAATTCAGACCTGTAATTGGTCGAATTTGAAGTCAACATAAGGCTATGGCTGACTGACTGAAAATGGTTAAATAAATTTCCCAATTCACGAAGGAATTGAAGAAAATTTCATGCTGGAAATGTTGATCGATTGTGCACCCAAGTAATTGGTGGCTCTAGAGGTTGAATTTGTGTTTAATGGAGTGAAATTGAATAAATTTAATGGTTGCAGAGCGACCATGGTGAAATGGAATGAAATTGGGCAAAAGCCCCAATTTCCTGCAGCTAATTAATGACAAATTCGAAGTGAAAAAGTTGAATTTGAAAAGCAACAAACAAACATTTGTGTACAAGGCTTGATTTGGTTGTATTGAGATTAGTCGCAGAGATCTAATGATAGTGAATAAGGAGTTTCAATTTTGGGCAAATTTGAGCATTTTTGGAGTTTTGGAAAATAGGCGAAATTGGAAAATTTTCGGTATTTTTTTTTTATTTTTTTATGTATGATGACATAAGAATGGCGTGGGGGGGCACATGTCAACTGACGTGGAGGCAAGTGATGTGTACTACCATGGTGGAAGGCACATGGAGGTAGGGAGGTGGAAATGGTTAAGTTTTGGGACTTATTATGAGTCTGTGAGTCCATGAGTCTATGAGTCCAAAGAAGTGGAAAAATGGTTAAGTGTTGAGACTTTTCGGACAAAATTATGAAAGAAAGGTTACAAGACTGTGAGACCATGAGTTTGCGAGTTCGAAGAAGTGGAAAAATGGTTAAGTGTTGATACTTTTCAGATGGACTTATGAAATAAAGGTTACAAGACTGTGAGTCTGTGAGTTCATGATTCTGAAGAAGTGGAAAAATGGTTAAGTGTTGGGACTTATTATGATTCCGTGAGTTCAAAGAAGTGGAAAAATGGTTAAGAGTTGAGACATTTCAAACGGACTTATTGAAGAAAGGTTACACGACCGTGAGTCCATGAGTCCAAAGAAGTGGAAAAATGGTTAAGTGTTGAGACTTTTCAGGCGGACTTATAAAAAAAAGGCTACAAGACCGTGAGTTCGAAGAAGTGGAAAAATGGTTAAGTGTTGGGAATTATTATGAGTTCGTGAGTCCGCAAGTCCAAAGAAGTGGAAAAATGGTTAAGTGTTGAGAATTTTCAAACGAACTCATGAAAGAAAGGTTACAAGACTGTGGTTCCATGAGTCCACGAGTTTGAAGAAGTGGAAACATGGTTAACTGTTAGGGCTTATTATGAGTTTGTGAGTTCGTGAGCCTGCGAGTCCGAAGAAGTGGAAAAATGGTTAAGTGTTGAGAATTTTCAGAAGGAATTATGAAATAAAGGTTATAAGAATGTGAGTCCGAAGAAGTGGAAAAATAGTTAAGTGTTGGGACTTATTATGAGTTTGTG
Organism: Picea sitchensis; assembly: GCA_010110895.2. Classification (NCBI taxonomy): domain Eukaryota; kingdom Viridiplantae; phylum Streptophyta; class Pinopsida; order Pinales; family Pinaceae; genus Picea; species Picea sitchensis. Next base: position 17,103 of record SNQJ01S0025950.1, read on the forward strand.
AGTCCTTGAGTCCGCGAATCTGAAGAAGTGGAAAAATGGATAAGTGTTGAGGCCTTTCAGATGGAATTATGAAAGAAAAGTTACAATACTGTGATTCCGTGAGTCCGTGAGTCAGAAGAAGTGGAAAAATGGTTAAATGTTGAGACTTTTTGGATGAGCTTATGAAAGAAAGGTTACAAGACCGTGAGTCTGAAGAAGTGGAAAAATTGATAAGTGTTGGGACTTATTATGAGTTCGTGAGTCTATGAGTCTGAAGAAGTGGAAAATGGGTTAAGTGTTGATACTTTTCGGACGGAATTATGAAAGAAAGGTTACAAGACCCTGAGTCTGTGAGTCCGAAGAAGTGGAAAAAAAATTGTTAAGTGTTAGGACTTATTATGAGTTTGTGAGTCCACGAGTTTGAAGAAGTGGAAAAATGGATAAGTGTTGAGACTTTTTGGACGGACTTAAGAAATAAATGTTACAATACTGTGATTTTGTGAGTCCGAAGAAGTGGAAAAAATGGTTAACTGTTTGGACTTATTATGAGGGAATTATTATTTGGGCAGCCAATTTTACAAGAAATTAGAAGAACTAATTATGATGCATTATTGAACCAGAATTGTACATAATTTCATGAATTGTTAAATTATTTAGCCTAACAATTTTTTTTGGCTGCACAGTTTGCAGAGTTAACAACATTTAGATTAGAAAAATATCAACATAGAGTTCAAAATCATGGAAGATGCACAGGGGGCTTACAACCATGAAGATGAGATCAAATGGATGTATGTTAATATGGGTAATGAAGGTACGAATTAAAATGGACATGGAGAAGGTATGGAAGAAATCATGAACTTGGTAGAGACTATAATTTTTTTTCCAAAGGATATCTAGAGTTATAAAGTTGATTATGAGAGACTTATGAAAGCCAAGGAGAAACAGGAAGACTTCAACATCAAGTTAATGCAGATCTTGGACATAATAGAGAAGAAGATGGATAAGGAGACTAATTCAAGAAGATCAAGGGGCCATAAGTCTCATGATAAGAGGAGAAGAACAAGAAGTGTTGGCAAACATCACCATCATTCTCCAAGGCATTCAACTAAAATAACACACAAAAGTTCCAGTCCATCCCCTGTTAGGAAGCATAAGAAAATGTCTGGGGTGGATGAGATACAAGGTTAAATGAAGAGAATCAAGCCTCCTACATTTGATGGTGAACACGAGAAGGATGAGGATGCAAAGACATGGCTGATAGGAATGGGGAAATATTTCCAATTTCATAATTACTCTTCATAAGTAGAAGGACAAATTGCATCTATCGGCTCAAAGGAAAAGCATCAATGTGGTGGGATCAACTTGTGCAGGTGCAACACATTGAGAGATGAAGGTCACTTGGAGGGAGTTCAAGAGGTATTTCCAAAAGAAATACTTGACTAAGTGATACTATGATAAGAAAATGAAGGAGTTATTTGAACTCAATCTTGGGAGTATGACCATATATGAGTATGAGAGAAGGTTTTTAGAGTTGTTGAGATATGTTTGTTTCATCAAGGATGAACAAGTTAAGATTCAGAGGTACCCGAGTGGGCTGCCATTTTTTTATCAGCGATAAGATATAGTATGATGATCCCAAGACACTAGAGGAAACTATAAGGAGGGATAAATACCTTTATGATCAACATAGAGGAATACCAACTTTCCAAAGGACGTGGGGAGACAAAAATAAAAGTATGAAGGACTAAAGGAAGAGGGGGATCAAGCCACCATTCTTCAGAAATAATTCTCATGAACAACCAACCTATAAAGAAACTAGAATGATAGAGGCAATAGGGAAAAGACTAAGGAAACCATCCATTCAATGTTGGGGTTGTGGAGGAGATCATGTGTTGAGAGATTTTTCTCACAGAGGTGAAAATGTGAAGACTTCTTACAATGTACAACAAGTTGAAACAATGGAGGACATGGGCATAAGTGTACCAAGGATCTATGCAGCTCTGGATAACAAGAAAGTTGAGTTTCAGTCACACATGATTGAAGTGGAAGGTCAAGCACAAAGGCAAATTTCAAGTGCATCCGGTGTGCATATTGGACCAGAAGATCAAGAAACTCCGGTGTTGTAACCTAGGTTTGCACCCTTGCCCTTTCCCTCCTTTACCATATACATCCATCAAGTCTGATTTTTGTTTTGTGTTTGCTAAGTTTATTCTCCATGATTTAATGACTCAGTGTCAATGGCCTCTACCGGTCTTTACTTGCCTTGCATCATTGTATTTCTTTCATGAAAGGTGATTACATGTTTTGGTTTGAGTTTGAAACATATGTCATCATGTTTACCATTAATTGAGCATGCAATAGGTTGACCAAGTCCTTTATATGCACAAGAAACATCCAAAAAGAAATCAACAACAATCTAGAGCAGTGGATTGTGGGCTTAGGTTGCGAGCAATAGACATATTAATTTTTTTTACAGTCGAGGCCCGACAATCAATTAAGATCAACGACTCTTGTGAATTCGAAGTTTCAAAATCACGATAGGTTTTAACCACAAAGAAATATGAATTTTTACTCCGGGACTTTGGCATTCGGGCATCCAAGCTTGTTATTTGTTTTTCAATCCTAAAAATCCTCGAACGCCAAATTGTCGAAGTGGCTGCCACGTCACTCTAGGAGATTTTCATTCCAGGAGATTTTAATCTAGAGAAAACACAGTTCCCCGAAGTGTTGGAGCTCCAAAGTGTTGAAGTGTCGAAGGGCTAGAGCCCCCGAAGTCCCGAAATATTAAATGATTAAAGTATCTGAATCTATGGTGAATTTTCTTAGTGATGAGCATTGGTTAATGACTTCGCGAGTTTGGTCATTCGAGAGATAGTTATACTCTTCATTCAAAATATCTCCAATGTTGAATTCTCGAAGTGGCCTATCCTCATTAATTGTATTAATTAAAGTATTCTTTAAGAGTGACCAAACAAAGAAAATTCCATGTTACAGGTGAAGTTATAGATTTGCAAGTCTCAAATGACTTCCTAAATCTAGTGAGTCTACAACATCATATTACTCATCAGGCAGTAGCTCGGATTCAAAGGAACCTGAGGTAGCTTGCGAGTATGACATGAGGATGAGGAGAAGCAGAACAATAAAAAACCACAACTGTAATATCCCCCCCCAAATTTTTTTATTATTATTGAAGTCTAAAATTACTTAGGAATTTATTTCCGTTTTTGGTAAATTCGAAATTGGAAAATTATTGCCATTTATGGAAATTCTGAATTTCGAATTTAGTTAATTGTAAATTATGATTATGACTATTGGGCAAAGATTTGATTTGTCCCAACTAACTCTTTGACTATGACACTTGTAAGAGACAGATATTTTTTATATTTATTGCTAAGAGACAAATGGAACATCCAGGTTGAAATCAGTTGACTGTGACTCCATGAGTGGGGAACATGCTTGAACTACCTCGTGGCTGAATTTTACAATTGGAAAATCTGGAATTTGGCCATTGACAGCCCCTGAAAATTAGGGATTTGCAAAGCTGCGAAAATTCCCAAGGGGAAAAGACCTAGGCATAAGATGCTTTTGCATATATAGCATATGGGAGGAGGCAGGACACTGCCTAGTATGCTGGGGAAAAGACGAAATTGTTGTTACGAGCACTAATTCTGAGTGTGAGGCAAGGCGGACTTCTGATCTGAATAAGGATGTCACTTGTTGTTACGAGCACCATTTCTGGGTGTGAGGCAAGGATAATTTTTGGATCTGAAAGAGGACTATAGCAAAAGAGGAGTTTTGAGGTTCTCCCTCATGGATTCATGGTCAGGCTAGGGGGTGAATGAAGCAAGTAGATTGTATGATATGTTCTACGGTTGGGTGGAACTTGGTTGTTCCATTTGTTGTCCAAGCAATTTGTTCAGATATGTTCTTCTACTCTTCCCTGGTTGAATGTTATGTTGATTTAAAAAAATTGGTAGAATGTATTTACTTAGTTCTGGTTAAATGTCTATTGATGAATGAATGATAGAATACATCTATTTTTGGGTGGAAGGAAATAAAGTATTGAGTAAGTCTTTATAGTTAAATTTATGCATTGAGTAGAACCAAGAAAGATTGATGTATGTGCTAACTGTTGATAAATGTATGGAAGTTTTCTTGAGTAGAGTTAAGAAGAATTGTGGTGTGTATTATTGTTATCAAAGGTGTGAAATTTCTCCTATACATGTGATTTAATATCTGGATACGATAGGAAAGTAATTATCAGATCGATTTGTGGCTGATATTAAGAAATGTTTAAAATTGTGCACTTGCCAAACGAAATGTTGAGTGAATATCATAATTGAAATATATATCCGTGTATGTGTTGTTACCTATACGGATATTCCGAGTTACATGAACATCTATTACACAGGGAGTTATTCCTTGGTTATTGAAATTAATTTCCTCTTTAGCTGAATGTGTTAATTATAAACACAGACGAGACCTAAAGTTACAAGCTCGCAAGGGAAAATTGGAAGGCGTAGCCTTTGAAGCATTTGAATTCTCCCAAGTTAGGGAAGAAGGTGAAATAAAGCTCAGGAGGGATAGTAGTTTTAAGTCTCGAGAGGAAACCCTTAGAAAAGTTTCTAAGTCTTGAAGGGTTGAAGCGTCTAAAGGAGGAGCACAAAAATTTGAGGTAATCGAAGGAAGATCAAGGGTTAAGATCCATTCAGGAGAAGCCAAAATCTTTCAAGATGTTAGATCTTGGAGAAGTAGTGCATTGGTTAGTTGCGAGGAATTATCGGAATTTTGCAAAACCATAAGATTTGGAAGAAGCCGAGTGAAGTCTGCGAAACCCCGAAGTGCGAAATGATGAAATCATCGGGACCGTCCATCGAAAGGAGGAATGTGACAAGAGGTCAACATTTCGTTGACTCATAGAATGGAAAGGTCAAAGGGTGGAGTCATGAGGATTCATGAAATGGGAAATCATTATTTAACCTAAGTCGTTGATCGAGGAGAGATCTGGATCGTCGATTGTCCAGGAAGAATTTTAGGATATCGAAAATCGGGAGCATGGAAGTTAACACCCATCCAACTTCGTGAAACATGAAGGCCCAACAGATGAAGGGAATATCTGGACCATTAGATCCAAAGGAGCGCGAGCCGTCATATTTGGGTACTCCGAACATGTCGAAATTTCAGGGGTCGGGAATTTGGAGGAAGTGTTAACTTGGCAGTCGCAAGTCGCGAAATCCCGATCTGTGAAAGGAGAGTCTAGATCTTCTGATCTAGAGAGGATACGTGTGGATGGGTCAAAACATCCAAAAGGAAGAGGAAGTTGGTGTGTTGAAACAATCGAAGAGACGAGAGTCGTCGATCTGCAAGGGGACACTTGCCACTAGCTCGCGAGTTCTGGAGAGAGTTACCCCGGAGTATTTTTTTTTCAGTTTGAGAACTGAAACATCTGAAGACCAAACAACCGGAGTGAACGTTAGACGTTGATCTAGGTTGGACAAGTGTCACCAAATCGTGGAATCTGGAAGGATTCACTATGGAGACTCGTGGCTATTGAAACTTGAAATCGCTGAAGGCTGGAGTCCCAGAAACGACGAGAACCATCATTGCAAAGGAGGACACGTGGCACCAGATCTAGAACTCCGGGAGATACCTAGTCAGCAGGGGCGAGAGATTGACATTTGAGATATCAGAAGTCCGGAGAGCTGGAACAGATCTGAGCCGTCAGATCACCCGGAGTGAATCTAAGCCGTCATATCCAAAGAGGAGACATGGTGAAGATCTGTGGACTCCAGGCAAAGGCCCAAAGTAATCCTAGGTCATCCGATTTAAGAGGACGCATGGAAAGATTTCATCTTTTTAAGGAGAATGAAAGGGACTTGAGATTTGAGATCCTCGAAGGTTGAATCCGAGGAGGAGATCCTAACCGTAGATTCAAGGGGACAGATGGCAATAGATCTTCCACTCTGGTAGATTGTCATGCAAAGTAGAGTGGAGTTGAGAGTTGAAACTCCCGGAGGCCGAAAAGGCAGAGTCAACGATAGTTGTTGATCCAAAGGGGAGTTACGTGTCGACAGGCCGTGGAGATCTAGGGAGAAGTGTGGAGAGAGGAACAGGGTGGAACAAATCTTGATAGCATTCGTTGATTGGAAACAATGCTAAGAGGCAGGAGATCAATGGACAAGGAGGATTGTGGAGCCAGAACTTGCACGGAGGATAATTTCCCTTGAGTGTGCCACAATTTTAACCACCATTTTGAAAACGGGGTACGTGTTAGCTGGAGGAGGATTGTGGGGCGAAAAGTGGGTTGGTTGAAGCCACTCTTGCCCGCGCTCGCAATCGTGTATTAGCATAAGGGCATAACCCAAGGAAATATGAATGAAGGGGCTAGTGAAGAGGAGCTAGCACCTGTAAACTGAGAAGCACTCAGAGCACATAGAGACAAAAGGTTCTAATTCTGTGATAGATGCACTAAACCTTAATTTTAAGTACATAATTTATGTTTTAAACTCAAATTTGTTTAGACCTATATGATATGGGTACTGTCTATACTTATATATTTTCTGTAATTCAAGTGGGTTACTTCCTCTATGTATCTAAAATTAATATGTATATATATAGAGAGATGTGGAAAGGATCATAATGTTAGTGGAACTTTACGAGTCCTTGATGCCTAATTTTGATATGTGGGTAATTTGAGAGGCGGGAGTATAGCAAAGCTACCCTTGACCCTTTAAGTATATGACTATTGTGCAATAGGAAATAATTCAAAGACGAAATCTGTTATAGTGTTAGTTAATTATGTTAATAAATGGAAACATAAACCTTGAAAGGTTGATAGTAATGATTATTACCTATTTATAATAACAATAGGTCTTTTGAGATAATTTGTCCAAGAGAAAGAGATTTAATGTCCCTAAGAATTTTTATTTTTTATTTTGCTAAATTTGGGGAACATTACATATGGTAACAAAGCAAAGGTTACAACACTTGGACCTTAAACAGGGCCAAAAATGTTTGCTTAGCACATGAAATTGTGTTTAATGAAAAACTAACAAAACATTTACTGTTACAAACAGAAAAACTTTATTTCTATTGTGATCATGGAAACACAGAATAATGGAGAGATCAAACTCGAGGAGCATCCCGAGCAGGGACCTATTAGAGAACCTGGACATATCAGTGATGAAAGTTCACCTACCAAAGTTCTGGAAACCATGAGAAATCTCATTATGGAATTGCAAGTTTTCAAAGCAGATAATGAGAAACTGAAAAAACACACAACAAGAACGGCAGGAAATAAATGAAGTACTATTGTGAAGCATCGTGACAAAGAAGAGCCCAAAGGACAATAAGGAGGAAGAAGAGGTCAACAAAAGGGCCTCCAAAAATTATGGTCCTGAAGGAGAAAAAAGAGACAACTCTTCCGAAGGTAAACCATCAGCAAAAGATAAAACAAAAACAAGAAGAAAAAGGAAATAGGTGGACCATCTTGAGGGAGAGTTTAAGAAAATCAAACCGTCTACCTTTGACGGGGAATCCAGAACAGGGGAGGAGGCTGAAGCATTGTTATTAGACATAAAGAAGTACTTCCAGATATACAACTATTCCAGCAATATGAAGGTCAGATGACCATCTATAATCTAAAAGAAAAAGCTAGCATATGGTGGTAGGACCTAAAGTTGGCCAAGGGCCTAAAGGAAAAACAGATGGAGTGGTCTGATTTTAAGAAATATTTTAAAAAACAATATTTATCTGAAAGTTACCATGAAAGAAAAACCAAGGAGTTTTATGAGCTATGACTTGGTCAAATGACTATGGATGACCTGATAAACAAATTCCTAGAATTATTGAGGTTTGTACCTTATATCCGGGAGGACAAAGTAAAAATTCATTGGTTCCTAAGCTGTTTACCACAGTCCTATAAGGACAAAATCGAACTTGAAAACCCCAAGTCCTTAAGTGAAGTTTTCAGGAAAGCCTGAATGTGTTACGACCAATACAAACAATGGTCAGAAATTCCCAAGGCTTGGAAAGACAAGAAACAAGACCGAATGAATGAGCGGAAGAAGGGATATCAACCAACCCCTTTCGGGAACAAAACAAAGAGTTTTCCAAGGAAATATTTTCGCTCCAATAAACAGAACACCCAAGGAGGTGGCAAGCCAGTTAATCTGGGAACAAATAAGTTTGGGGACAACTCCAGGGAACCATTAAAATGTCGGGAATGTGGAGAACCTCACTTAAGGAGGAACTATCCACGTTTGACTTCAGTATCCAGGATTGTGGTTCACAACCTACAGGAAGCCTCCACGGTGGGATATGTGGGTAGAAGTTTACATTGGATCAATGCAGTCGTGGATGGTTGACAAGCTGACCACCAATCCACTATATTGGAAATTGAAGGTAAAATTAACAATACTCGTATTTTTGTTTTAATTGATCCTGGAGATACGTTGATTTATATCTCTCCTAGTGTAGTGGATTCAAATAAACTTAAAAGAACAAAACATGCAAAATCTTGGCTAGTACAACTAGCAACATTGACAAAAAGAAAAGTATCTGGTTTTATTTCCGACTGTGAGTTCAATTTAGGTGGTCAAAACACAAAGACAAATCTAAGCATTCTACCGTTAGGGTCTTATGACATAATTATCAGAATAGATTAGTTAGAAAGGCATAAAACAGTTCTGGATTGTTATGAAAAATCACTCAAATATAAAGACGAAAACGACATTGTTAGGACAGTTCAGGGTATACAAAAACCAATCTCAGTTAGGCAGATTTCAACAATGCAATTTAAGAAGTGCATGAGAAAAGGTTGTTAGATTTATGCTATCCAAGTGACAAATCTGTTGGAAAAAGAAAATAAACCTAGCTTAGAGGATTTTGTCGTCTTGCATGATTTTAGAGATGTGTTTGTTGATGAGATACCTAAATTACCCCCAAGGAGAGATATAGACTTTTCTATCGATCTGCTACCTGGTTCAGCTTCTATATCTAAGGCACCCTACCGAATGATTTTACCCAAATTAACATAATTAAAGATTCAATTACAAGAACTATTGGACAAGAACTACATTCGACCAAGTGTCTCACCATGGGGAGCACTAGTTATTTTTGTTAAAAAGAAGGACGAAACTCTAATATTATGCATCGATTATAGACAATTAAACAAAATGACTGTTAAGAACAAGTACCCCTTACCTAAGATCAATGATCTGTTCAATCAAGTAGGTGGGGCAAAGATTTTTTCTAAATTGGATTTAAGATCTGGTTATCACTAGATTAGGATAAAAGATGAGGACATAAGTAAAACAACATTCAAAACGAGATATGAACATTGCAAATTTGTTGTTATATTGTTTGGTCTCACTAACATGCCAACCACATTTATGTGTTTAATGAACAACATTTTCAGTCAGTACTTGGATAAGTTTGTTTTGGTATTTATTGATGATATCCTAGTATATTCTAAAACATAAGAAGAACACGAAGAACACCTAAGGATAGTTTTTCAAACTTTAAGAAAACACAAACTGCATGCTAAATTCGATAAGTGTGACTTTTATCAAAAGAATATACAGTACCTAGGACATGTAATATATGAAGAAGGTATTGCAATCGACCTAGAGAAGATAAGAGCCATCATGGAATGGTCTATCCCCAAGGATGCAGTAGACATCCGATCATTCATGGAAATTATTGGGTACTACTGCAGATTTATAGAAGGATTATAGAAGATTGCATACTCTATCACATCCCTACGTAAAAAGGGAACCAAGTTTAATTGGTCACAAAAATGTCAGGACAATTTTAATAAGTTAAAAGAACTATTAACATTCGCACCAATTTTAAGGGTAGCGAACCCAGATAAAAACTTCATAGTCTGTGTGGATGCAAGCAAATAAGGTTTGGGAGGTGTCATAACTCAAGAAGGGCACGCCATTTGTTACAAGTCTCGAAAACTAAAAGAGCATGAACGAAACTACGTCACTCATGACTTAGAGTTAGCAGTTGTCATCCATGCATTAAAGATGTGGCGACACTATATAATGGGCATAGAATTTCCGTGTTTGACTAATAACAGTGGTGTGAAATTTTTGTTTAGTCAACCAGACCTCAACGCAAGATGGTTGGGAGAGAATTCGACTTCGAGGTAAGACACATCAAGGGAAAGGAAAACAAAGTGGCAGATGATTTAAGTAGAAGAATTCATGGGTTGTCTGAGATGAACATTAGCAGGGTTGAAAGCGATATTGAGCAAAGGATAAAGGCTGCAAGTAATAATGATGAAAATTACATTAAAACAGTAGCAGATTTACAAAATAATGAAGAAAATTTAGACAGAACAAATGTGAGTTTGGACAAAACTGGTCTACTAAGATTCAAAAATAGATTATACATACCAGATTTTGTCGAATCAAATTAACAGTGTTGGACGAAGTACACAAGAAACCATATTCTGGTCATCCGAGATACCAGAAAATGGTAACAACACTAAGGAAGTTATTTTATTGGCTTAATATGAAAGGCGAGACAGCAGAATACTTTTCTAAATGCCAAGATTGTCAACAGGTGAAGGTTAAACACCAACATCCAACCGACCTGTTGCAATCTCTACCTGTGTCGGAATGGAAATGGGAGACTATATCATTGGATTTCATTACAGGTTTTCCTAGAACTCAGAAACATAATGATTCAATTATGGTAGTAATCGATAAGATTAGTAAGTCTGCACACTCTATTCCTGTAAAGTCTACTTTTAATGAAATAAATTTTTAGACTGCATGGTATTCCTAAAATGATGATTTCAGATAGAGATGTGAAATTCACATCTACATTTTGGAAAGAATTGTTTGCAGGGTTAAATACTAACTTGAATTTTAGCACAAGTCATCATCCACAAACGGATGGGCAGAATGAACAAACAAACCAAATCGTGGAAGATATGCTATGAATGTATGTAAGGACAAAACCAAACAAGTGGGAAGACTACCTATACTTGGTGGAATTTGCGTACAACAATGGTTATCAAACATCGGCTAAGATGAGATCCTTCGAAGTATTGTACGACAGAAAGTGTAGGACTCCGATTAGTTGGGATAACCCAGTTGACAGACTCATGGTGGGACCAGAAATGCTCCAAGAAATGAAGAGTACGATAAGAAAAGTACAACATAATTTAAAGGAGGCACATGACAGATAGAAAAGTTATGCGGACCTGAAAAGAAGACACCAAGAATTTCAAGTTGGAGACCACGTGCATTTAAAAGTCAAAGCAAGAATAATGTCATTAAAGTTAGGAAGTTGTGCCAAGTTGGCACCCAGGTTTTGCGGCCCTTTTGAGATCTTAGCTGGAATTGGACCCGTGGCATATCAACTTCCACTTCCTGCAAATCTAAAAATTCATAATGTATTTCATGTTTCTTTGTTAAAGAATTACGTTCATGATCCTACTCATATGATCGATTGGAACTTGGTGCAGGTGGAACTAGAAGGCAAGTTCCAAGTGAAACCTCTCATTCTAGATAGGAGAGAAATAACACTACGGAACATAGTTGTTGCCCAGGTAAAAGTGCAATGGAAGCACTTTAGTCCTGAGGAGGCTACTTGGGAATTGGAGGAAGATTTGTAGAAATATTATCCAACCCCATTCCGATAAAGGAATGAACAATGATGACAATATTGTAATGAAGGGGGAAAGGATGTAATATCCCCCCCAAAAATAAAAAAATATCATTGAAGTCTGAAATTACTTAGGAATTTATTTCCGTTTTTGGTAAATTCGAAATTGGAAATTATTACCATTTATGGAAATTCCAAATTTAGAATTTAGTTAATTGTAAATTATGATTATGACTATTGGGAAAAGATTTGATTTGTCCCAACTAACTCTTTGACTATGATACTTGTAAGAGACAAATAATTTTTAGATTTATTGCTAAGAGACAAATGGAACAACCAGGTTGAAATCAGTTGACCATGACTCCATGAGTGGGGAACAGGCTTGAACTACCTCAAGGCTGAATTTTACAAGTGGAAAATATGGAATTTGGCCATTGGCAGCCCCTAAAAATTAGGGATTTTTAAAGTTGTGAAAATTTCCAAGGGGGAAATACCTAGGCACAAGATGATTTTTCGTATATAGCATATAGGAGGAGGCAGGACATTGCCTAGTATGCTGGGGAAAAGATAGACTTGCTGTTACGCGCACTAATTCTGAGTGTGAGGCAAGGAGGACTTCTGATCTGAAGAAGGACGTCGCTTACTGTTACGAGCACCATTTTTGGGTGTGAGGCAAGGAGAATTTTTGGAATCTGAAAGAGGACTATATCGAAAGAGGAGTTTTGAGGATCGCCCTCATGGATTCATGGTCAGGCTAGGGGGTGAATGGAGCAAGTAGATTGTCTACTCTATTCTATGGTTGGGTGGAACTTGGATGTTCTATTTGTTGTCCCAGCAATTTGTTCAGATATGTTCTTCTACTCTTCCCTGGTTGAATGTTCTGTTGATTTAAAAAAATTTGTAGAATGTACTTACTTAGTTATGGTAAAATGTCTATTGATGAATGAATTATAGAATACATCTATTGTTGGGTGGAAGGAAATACATTATTGAGTAAGTCCTTATAGTTAAATTTATGCATTGAGTAGAACCAAGAAAGATTGTTGTATGTGCTAACTGTTGATAAATGTATGGAAGTTTTCTCGAGTAGAGTTAAGAAAAATTTCAATGTGTATTATTGTTATCGAAGGTGTGAAAGTTCTCCTATACATGTGATTTAATCTCTAGATATGATAGGAAAGTAATTATCGGATTGATCTCTGGCTGATATTAAAAAATGTTTAAAATTGTGCACTTACCAAACGAAATGCTGAGTGAATATCATAATTGAAATATATATCTGTATATGTGTTGTTACCTATACGGATCTTCCAAGTTAAATGAACATCTATTACACAAGGAGCTATTCCTCGATTATTGCAAGTAATTTCCTCTTTAGCCGAATGTGTTAATTATAAACACAGACAAGACCTAAAGTTATAGGCTCGCAAGGGAAAATTGGAAGGCGTATCCTTTGAAATGTTTGAATTCTCCCAAGTTAGGGAAGAAGGTGAAATAGAGCTCATGAGGGATAGTATTTTTAAGTCTCAAGAGGAAACCCTTAGAAAAGTTTCTAAGTCTTGAAGGGTTGAAGAGTCTAAAGGAGGAGCGCAAAAATTCGAGGTAATCGAAGGACGATCAAGGGTTAAGATCCATTCAGGAGAAGCCGAAATCTTTCAAGCTGTTAGATCTTGGAGAAGTAGTGCACTGGTTAGTCGTGAGGAATTATCAAAATTTCACAAAACCATAAGATTTGGAAGAAGCTGAGTGAAGTCTGCGAAACCCCGAAACATGAAATCCTGAAATCATTGGGACCGCCCATCGAAAGGAGGCATGTGACAAGAGATCAACATTTCGCTGACTTGCAGAATGGAAAGGTCAAAGGGTGGAGTTGTGAGGTTTCGTGAAACACAAAATTGCGATTTAACCTGAGTCATTGATCGAGGAGAGATTTGGACTGTCGATTGTCCAGGAAGAATTTCAGGATATCAGAAATCGGGAGCAGGGAAGTGAACACCCATCCAACTTTGTGAAACATGAATGCCTGATACACAAAGGGAAGATCTAGACCGTTAAATCCAGAGGAGCGTGATCCGTCGGATTTGGGTGCTCCGAACATGTTGGCTTTTCAGGAGTCAGGAATTTGGAGGAAGTGTTAACTTGGAAGTATCAAGTCGTGAAATCCTGATTTGCAAAAGGAGAGTCTAGACCGTTGGATCCAGAGTGGATACGTGTCAATGAGTCAGAAGATCCAAAAGGAAGCATAAGTTGGAGTGTTGAAACAACTGAAGAGCTGAGAGTCGTCAATCTGTGAGGGGACACTTGCCACCAGCTCACGAGTTCCGGAGAGAGTTACCCTGGAGTTTTTTTTTCAGTTTGAGAACTGAAACAGCTGAATCCCAAACATCCAGAGTGAGCGTTATCCATTGATCTAGGTTGGACATGTTTCACCAGATCGTGGACTCTGGAAGGATTCACTCTAGAGACTCGTGGTTGTTGAAACTTGAAATCACCGAAGGCTCCCGGAAATGACGAGAACCATCGATGAGAAGGAGGACACGTGTAATATCCCCAAGGCCGAGCCAGTTGTAAATCTGATGTATGAAATGAATTGTAAATATGTGTTATAGGCAGGTGAGCCAAGTTTGTAAAAGCCGGTGGGCTTAGGTGACTGCTAGGCTAGAGAGCCTAAGGGTTGGGGGATAAGGGCCTGTTTTTGTACTTGTATGTATGTAGAACATTTAATAAAATTGTAAACACCACCAGGTGCAGACCGACCATGATGAATGAGTGAAGGGGGACTGATTTTCCATAGAGAAGGCAAGGGATTAGGGGCTGGAAGGTGGGAAAAGGGGATAAGTGTTTAGCCTAGGGGGATTAAACCTGGGAATAATATTTTAATATTATTCCAAAAAGACATGTGCATTTTATGTTTTATCGTAAGTTTCTGGCAAAGGGAGGACGTACAAGGGTGATGCGTGTTGGTAGAACGCATGCAGTTCCATGGGTGACAAGTGTCAACCCTGGCGCATGCGAATAAAATGGCCAGGATGAGCCGTGAGAAGGATTCCTCCTCCATTCTACCCGATTGCCTAAATGCGTACGGAGCCCTGGATAGTACGACCAACTCGACCCCTACAGAGAAATCCTCGTGCGTTCCTGAGAGTCCAAAATCCCGTGTTGTCTTTGATAATTTGTGTGCATCCTTTATCCGACTGATCGAACCCGTGCATGGAGGCTCTGTTCCGAAGCCGTGACCGTGAGACCGTCATGTGATTGCTGAACCAATTTGGGAAAGCCTATGTCTATTTTCCCCGTGGGTTGTTGTTACCACACAGTACTGGACTGCATGTGGCCTGTTGGCCTGTGAGCGATTCTCTCCAGGTGAGAGAGTGCGCAGAGGAAGGAGAGGACTCCTGGAAGGAACCCTGTAGTTGCCACAAAGCCCGGAGACTTCCGGTCCAGTCTGTTGCTGTAACCCAAGGCAAGGGAGGTTAGCAACTGAAGGACTGTCCAGGTGATAGAGAAGGTTTATACTCCTGGGGTGTAACAGGCATGTGGGGAATGAGGGTCTGTGGGCAGTGAGAGTGAGAGGTTCCTGGGAGAGAATCCCATCCTTGTGGTTGTGTGTTGTTTTCCTTGTAACCTCAACCTAGCTTAGGATTCCTTGTCTAGGGGTGGAGATTAGTCCCAGCTCGGGGGTGACCCACTGTTGAGCTTGATGAGCAGTGCGGTCTAAGGCTGGGAGGTTCGTGGAAGGCCTGCACTTGGTTGGTGGAATCTACCACTGTTAAAAGATAAGTATCTGATTATGATTTATTCATGTTTTGCATGATTGTGATGCTTATCTTACCATGAATTTCGTTGTGTATATGAATTAATATTAAATTTTATTGATTGTTAATTATAGCAGTAAATAATATGTTTTACTCTAAGCTTAAATGTGTTTATTTGTCTAAATGCATGTGGATTATATAATGCATGTATGAATTATGTACAAAGTGGTGTTATAGATTTCTTTTAAGAGCGTTTAAGCCTTGGTAGCCAGAAATGGTGCGCTACAGTTTGGTATCAGAGCCAAGGTTTCGACACTGAGCCTAGATGGGCCAGTGGAGTGGTCTTTGGACTGAGAGTGCGAGGGAAATTGGGTCTGGAAGGCCAATTTCGGACCCTGGTTTGCTCTGAAGTTTCAAGGAGTTACTTGACGAGTTTTTAAGCTCAGAAGGTTTAGCGACGTGTGAAACCGCAGCTGGTGTGGTCTATGGCCACGGGGAGATAGGTCTCCACACCAATAGTGTTAGAACCTTAGGATATGCTCGGGAGGGAAAGTGAACCCTCGTGACCATGAGATCTGGGAAGTGTGTGTGGGGTTTAAATCCCTTTGGAGTTGCACAAGAGTATGCAATTCACGATACATGAAATTTCGATTTAGTTAGGACCATACATCAGAAAGAATGCGTGGAGGGCGATCAGCTTCTCGCTGACTCGTAACTTGAAACGGTCAAAGGGTGAATTCGTGAAGATTCACGAAATGTGAATTCACGTTTGGATCACAACCATCGATCTAAGTGAGATTTGGACCGTTGATTGTCTAGGAAGAAATCGTCATTTCGGGAGGTGGGAAGTGAGGAGAGGTGAACACCTCCGAAACCCCAAAATGCTGAAAATATCTACACCGTAGATCATGGGGAGAAGAAATTTATCGTTGGATCAAGTAGTTTAGTAAACAATGATTTTGGGATTTCGACAGATGGAGGTTCGATATGTGGGGTGCACGAACTCCCGATGCCCGAAACCCCAAAATGCCAAAAAGATCTGCGTCGTTGATCTGAGGAGGGGATTTGACTGTTGGA
The DNA here is from genome assembly GCA_010110895.2 of Picea sitchensis. Classification (NCBI taxonomy): domain Eukaryota; kingdom Viridiplantae; phylum Streptophyta; class Pinopsida; order Pinales; family Pinaceae; genus Picea; species Picea sitchensis. The sequence continues at coordinate 33,539 of SNQJ01S0025950.1, forward strand.
TTCCTTGCTTGGAATGGACGTGGGTGCATGAATGCATACCACGTGCCAGTTAATCAAGAAGACAGGTGAGAGTGGTGGGACCCGATGACATCATCGAAGGTGACGTGGACCCTCCTGAACATACCACGTGCCACGATGGTGAAGGGAGACAATTGTGCTGTGGGATGGGAGAATAAAGTAATTCATGATTTCATGGATTCGTGAAATAAGAGAATGGGAGATTGACATTGAAACTCATGAAGTCGTGAGTAGCGAGAACGCGAGGAGAAAAGTCAACATTGCTTATCGGGGTTTCGTGAAAGGGAGGTGCCAGGGTTGGGCGCCACAACTCGCGAAGGTGTGAGTAGTGAAGAAGTGCTAGCACTTAGCCCTAGAAAATGGTCATGCGTAGCATACGCTAGCGAGAAGGGAGCCATACCTGCATTGCATGTAATTTGCAGAGCCGAATGAGAGCTCATAAAACTTATTTGAATCGAAACGTCTTTTGTTCTTGTTCATATTGGCTTATAAGTGTTGTGGATTGTTCGTGAAGTTTTAATGGACTGACAAACTTTGAATTGAATTGCACAGTGCGTGTGCAGAGTTCAACGAGAGTCAAAATTCCAGTTAACCAACGTCGAGTATGGAGTGGGAAAAGGTGCAGATTGCCTTTGAAACATAGGACAAAAGGGTAGGAAGGGATGTCAACCTAGGAGTCGAAGGAACAAACTCTAATGGGCACAGAAAAGAGATGGATAACGAATAACATATGATGCAACTCATTGAAAGATTGCAGAAAGATGCCCAGGCTCACCTAGCTAATAGCCGAAATCTCATGAAAATCAGGGATCGACAGGGTGAATTCAATTTAAAAATGTTGAAGAGCCTGGAAATAATAGAAAAGAATTTGGAAAAAGGGAGTGACACAAGCAGATCAAGAAGTGTCAGAACCCCTGAGAGGAGAAGAAGATCGAGGAGTGGTAACAGACATTACCGTCTCTCCCCAAATAATTCTAGCAAGGAGACACACAGTTGTTCAAGCCCGTCCTCTACCAGAAAACACCAAAAATCTGGAAGGGATGAATTGAAAGGGGAAATCAACAAGATTAAACTGCCTACATTCAATGGTGAACATAAGAAGGAGTAAGATTCTGAAACATGGTTGCTAGGTGTGAAGAAATACTTCCAACTGTAGAATTATTTTGCTTATGCAAAAGGAAGAATTGCAATGTACCAACTAAAAGGAAAATCATTCATGTGGTGGGATCAGTTGGTGCAGGTGCAACACATCAGAGAGAAAGAGGTCACTTGGAAGGAATTTAAGAGGTATTTCGAGAAGAAATACATGACTAAAAGGTACTATGATAGAAAGATGAAGGAGTTCTTCGAACTCAAGTTGGGCAGCATGACCATTGATGAGTATGAACAAAGTTTTCTGAAACTACTGAAGTATGTTCCGTTCCTCAAGGATGAGGCTGTCAAAATTCAGAGGTATCTGAGCGGATTGCCACTTTCCATTGGTGACAAGATTCAATATGACGATCCTAATACCATGGAAGAAACCATAAGAAGGGAAAAATGTTTATACGAACAACAAAAAGCCTACCTTTCGGAAGGTTTGGGATGACCAGAAGAGGTTTAAGAAAGAACAGAGGCAGAAGGGAAACAAGCCCCCCTTTTTCAGGAACAGTCCTTGGGGATAGTCATCTTTTAGAGAGCCCAGGAAAATTGAAGGGAGTGAGCAGATACCAAGACCACCACCTATTGAGTGTTGGGGTTGTAAAGGGAATCATAGGTACAGAGACTACCCCCACAGAAAAGATAAAGCGAGAACTGTCCATACTATTTAGCAAGATGAAACAGTGGAGGATATGGGCAACAGAATGCCGAGGATCTACGCAGCCCTGGACAACAAGCAAGCAG